>JAMXDD010000040.1:150478-182065 GCA_024733475.1 Syzygium grande | reverse complement strand
ATCCGGTTCGTACTTCCTCAACATCGACACGTGGGAGATGTTATGAACCTGTGACAAATTGGGGACAAGGCTAGGCAATAGGCCAACGTTCCAATCCTTTCTAAAATCTCAAACGGGCCTATGTATCTTGGACTCAATTTTCCTTTCTTGCCAAACCGAGACAGTCCTCTCATTGGCGAGACCTTGAGAAATACATAGTCGCCAACTTGAAACTCCAACAGTATGCGCCTTCGGTCCGCGTAACTTTTCTGACGACTCTGGGCTGTCCTCAACCTTTCCCGAATAATCTTTACCGTTTCCACCGACTGTTGAACCAACTCTGGATCCGTTATACTTCCTTTTCCTACTTCAACTCAATACAAGGGCGTTTTACATGCTTTGCCATAAAGTGCCTCAAACGGGGCCATTCAATACTCTGCTGGAAGCTGTTATTGTAAGCAACCTCAACCAAATGCAACTGCTCTTCCCACTTGTCTTGAAAATCTAACACAAATGTTCTTGAATATCCTCTAAAGTTTAAATAGTCCTCTCAGATTGATCACCTGTCTGAGGATGGTAGGCCGTACTGAGTTGCAACTTAGTTCCCATGGCCAATTTCAGACTTTTCCAAAAATGTGCAGTAAACCAGGAATCACGGTATGATGTGATTGATACTGACACTCCATGAAGACGAACTATCTGACGTACATATAACTCTGCCAACCTTTCTAGCTCGGAGTCCTTTCGCACTGCCAGGAAGTGCGCTGATTTGGCCAATCTATCTACTACTATTCCGATGGAATCGGTCGCTCTAGCTTCGCTGATAATCCTGCTATAACATCCTTGGGATCATGTCACATTTCCATTTTGAAATTTTCAACGGTCATAATAGCCCTTTAGGCTTACCGAGCTGTGTCCTCACTTATAGACACGTCAAACACTCGGTCACACACTTGATCATGTTTATTCTCCTCCTACTCCATCAACAATGTTGCCGCAAGTCCTGACACACCTTAGTGCTACTCGGGTGGGCATTATACTTACTGCGGAAATTTCTATTCAAATTTTCCCCCTCAATTTTCGCCTCATCGGGTACTCACAATCATTCCTAGAACCTCAAGATTTCTATCCCCGAATACATGGAAATCTGATTTTCGCTTATCGGCCTTCAGCTCAACGACTCTCTTGAATCTCGTGATCCACTGATTGCCATTCCTTGTTCTAGACCTAACTTTCCAAACTAATCCTCCATGTGGCCTACAGATTCAACATTCGATTCACCTTAAATCTAACTTCCAAGTCCTTGAGCCTATCCGACAAGGCTCACTCTCTAACCATCATATGCGCCATCACTGGCTCACGGCTTAGCACATCTATTACCGTCTAGCCCTATCATGGCGACACCAGTCATCGCAATCAATTCTTCGTTGTGCATCGGATAAGTCCTCTCATAAGACCTCAAATGGCGTGACGCATACGCTACAATTCTACCATGTTGTATCAACACCCACTCAAGTCTTCTTAATGAAGCGTCACAATAGACCTCGAATCGTCTCGGTTCAGGTTAAACATTCAATACCGGGGTCATTATCAGCCTACGCTTCAGCTCTTGGATATTCTAATCACAGTGATCATTCCATTCAAACGAATTTCCCTCCCGATCGGTTGTGCCCGAGTACGCGCTATCGAGAATCTTCCTCAAAACGTCGATATTCACCAACCTAATCTAAGGCACTGGTAACCTCCGTTATTGGCATCAATCTTGACCACTTAGTCATCACCTCGACCTTAGCTGAGTTCACTGTAATTCCATTCCCCTAGATTATAAGTCCAAGGAACGTTATTCTACTGAGCCAAAATTCGCACTTGCCATACTTGGCATGGAGTGCATATTCTCCCAAGATTCACAACTCATCAGCCAAACTTGCTTCTTGCTTTTAGACTCCTTGAGTCTCCCAATACATCGTCCACGAAAATCCGTTACGAGCTAATCACCTAATTCTTGAAACACTCGGTTCATAAGGTCCATAGAAGCAGCAAGGCATCCCTTAGGCCAGTGGGCGTTATCATGAACGCATAGTGCCTATACCTCGTCTGTTAAGCAGTTGTAATCACATCCTCTTTTTCATATTCTTAACGGGAAATTTTCGGTCCGTAACACAATCTTAGGGACATCTCTTTCTGAATTCTTTGCTGGTTACATCCGTCCATAATTCAACCTTAGAGGACATTAAAGTTCCTTGTAATTTATCGAACAAACTATCGATCCTCAGTAATGGGTACTCATTCCTTTTTGTCACCTGGTTCTGCTGTCAATAAACCATATACAACCTCGATGTATTGCCCTTTCTCATCATACCCAATACAGGAACTCCCCATGGAGTACACTAGGGCGGATAAAATTTATCCACAAGTCCTTACATCTAGACCTTTAATCCCTTTAATTCCCAACAAGGACAATCGATACTACCTCCTCGAAATCAGTTCCACTCCGGGGCCAATTCTTTCACGATTCCACTTCATGTCCCAGTGGCAGCCCCGAAATTTCTAAGGAAAAACCTCGGAAAGTTATCCGGTTTTAGTTCAGTCACGATCGTGTCAACCACGCCCACTAAGCGTCCTTCACAAACTTTATTTGCCATCTAATCATCTCAAGCTCGGGCATCCACGGAATCGAGATTCCCCCTTGACTTCCTTGAACTCCAAACCTCAAATGTCCATTCGGACTAAATTGGATTACTCTATTGTCAGAGTTCATTACAGCCTTCTGCCTTACGAATCACTCCGTATAAATTTTCCACGACAAAATTGTACAAGACCAATACTGCCAAGTCGGCACTCCTTTCTCTACTATCAAATCTTGTCTCATGATTTAGGACACCTCAACGACACCATCACTTTATCATTCGAGGAATTGTCGCGCCAATCGTGACTCGGGCATAACAGGCTCAATTCCATCTTCAACTAGTTGTCGACTCCCACTTCGATGCAAGCCTCGTAAGCGACTTGATTGACGGTTCGGCTTTACGATATCCTTCCTAGTCGATTGGAAGCGAATCATTTATCTCCCCATCATACGCTTCTTCCGAGGCGGTGGTTATCCTTATTTTAAGCAAATCACTATCCGGGAGTAATTGCACTTTCCCATTGCTCTCGCTCTATCACTTAAACTCCTTCATACACTCTCCCATCGTTCTTAATGTTCAGCGAGATCGGTGGGGTTTCGAGAGATCGACTCCGGTCCGTTTTGGAATTTCCGTACCACATCCCGTGGATTCTCACAAGCCAAAGCGGACTCCGTTTCATATCGTTCCATAGTCATCCGCTCTCGGCAAAATAGTATACATTCCGCCAATTTCCTTCCTTAGGCATTCTCCCGGAAAACACTTCCCATAAAAATTCTCAATAAACTTAGCCCAAGTCCGGGCTGTACTCATCGGGAATATCCTATCCCTGGTGGTCTTCCACCCATTCTTTTCGTCCTTCTGCAGTTAATACACTGCCAATGTTACTTTCTCAGCCTCGGTGTACCCCGATATGTCAAAGGCTTTCTCAACTTTCATTGCCAATCTCGGTGCAGCCTCGGGGTCACCCTTACTATTGAACTTAAGAAAGTTCAACTCGAGAAATCATTCCACCAATTAATGCACTCGCCTAATGGCCACTATCTGAATTTGGCCTAACTGGCATTATTCCCATTCATAGCAGTAATCACTGCAACCTCAGCAGCCTAGGCAATGACGATGCTCCCTTCCTGAGCTTGCCTGCCCACACATTCCCCCTTTCTTAAAGAGCCTGAGTTACAACCTCTAATCTTAGGTTTCTGTCTCATGGCCTATTTCACTTGATTGCTCTTGGGTTTCCTTACCCCTTATACTGTCATTCTCACTGCCTCACTATTCAACTACCTGCTATAACTCCCCTAAGGGATCAGAGACTTAAACCAATCTAACCGTCTAAGGTCCCAGGCAGGTATCACAATAGCAGTCAAGCAACCGCACGCCGATCAAGCATAAATAGCACAGATTTCAACACAGAAAGCACGGTACTAACCTCGAGTCCCGACGCACCTGCATTTCACGGGTCAAATAATGTAGCCAAACAATCAAGACACGTATAGTCAGAGGTACACTTAGCACACGAGGTCCACCTACATACCCAAGGTCATCGCCCTTATCACCTGTGCTCGACCTAATCGACCGAAATGACCTTGTTCGATACCAAATCAAACGGGATGTCACGACCAAGACTCCCGGTGCGCCACATCCCCTCGCAGAGGTCGATTCGCAGCGACGTCCTGTGACGCCGACCCAACACCCAACATGTAGATATACAAAGCACATGCGGAAGCAATTAAAAACTACCCGTATATATATAAACGATAACCAAGGGTAACCACCAAAATCCACACTTGTACTAATAATCGGAATTCATATACAATATTCAATTACAGCCCGGCTACCAAAAAAAAAAAAACGGTTCAAGGCCACTCATCGACAAAAAGGGGTAAGTGGCTCGGGGTTCAGTGTACTACAATTAACCGGGTCTTCTCCCAAAAACGATCGGGACACCTGTCCTCCTCAAGGCCGGGGATCTGAAAATATCGGTTTTACAACAACCGTGAGAATAAATCTCAATGAGTAATTCCCTAAACCTAAACTAGGCTAACATGCACCTCGACAAGTCTTGAACAACACAAAGTACACACATAATCGACTCAGGCCCTCGGGCCTAAATCTAATTTCACTAGACCCTGCAGGTTAGGCGTCAAATCAACAAAAACAGCCACGCGGCAGAATATAATCACAGCACATACACGTGCATTTCTATGTCACAACGCATGTTATGCATATGCTAGTGCTTTCGACTCATGCTCATGCCTCATCAATGCATTATCGCACACACTTGCACACTAGCACTCAATTCTCAATTACTCCTCCGACCCGCGTTAACGATCAGGTCCGACCCGCGTAAACGCGCATCAGGTCTATCACCGAGATCGATCTCCCAGCCCCGAGCTCATGCCACACAGCCCGCGTAAAACGCATCAGGCCGGACATCTTCCGGTAATCCGGGCATCGTCCCGCGTAACACGCCTCAGGACGGGTTCACTACCCCGCGTAACACGCATCAGGGTTTATTGTGATCACACACTCACAAGCACCAATTCTTATCTGAACCCCGCGTAACACGCATCAGGGCATTTAGGTGATCACAATGCACATGTCATTCAAGCATACTTGTGAATGCACATGCCGTGCCAATGTTCGTGATGCACATCCATGGCCATGAAATTCACACTTGGGCAATTCACAATATTCAATTTCATAAATTAACATGCCCACTCAAACAATCAAGTTCAAATCAGCCATAGCATCAAATCAGCACACTATCCATGCACAATTTCACATAACCGGGTCAACAAGCATTCGTGCATTCGAGGCCCACCAAATTAATCCATTTCTAGTCCCGCTAGACACGTGACATGGCATCATCAAATTAATCACTAATAAGGCTCAATTAGCCCGTCAATTGCACAATTGCAATCCTTCCCAGAATTTTCACGACTAAACCTCAAAATAATCACGTCTTTCCCAAATCAAGTCCGGTCATTGGCCAGTCACTATACCACAATTTCTAGGCCGATAATTGTCATCAAAATACCCCGTTATACTCCTCAAATATCATTCTAATTGATCGCCACAGAATTCAATTACGGCGTACATTAATATCCACATAATAAACCGGAACATTCCCAAACTCGAGCCAATTTAATCCAAACTGACCGGCCATTTATCGCGCCTCTCGGGCCACTAATCCTCCAATAATTCGTCACACTAATCCACTAAATCGATCACAATTTCCATCCCTAATCACTTTCACAATTAACCCCTAAATTACCCTAATTAACCCCTAACCCGGTCTAGAAATGTAAATTATCCTAATTAGGGTTTAAAGTGTCCTACAAGCATGAGCAGGTGGCGTAAGCGGGAAGCATGGGAAGGCGGGATCGAGGCGGAAGGGCCGACGGGGTGCCGGGCGGGCGGCGGAGAGCGGAGAGGAAAGAGAGGAAGAAGGGAGGAGGCCCCCGGGAAGAAGAAGAAAGAGAGGAAGAAGAGAGGAGAGAGGAGAGAGGAGAGAAGAGAGAGAGAGAGGAGATTTTTGGGACGCCACAAGCAGTTCCCAAGGGAGAGAGAGAGAATTTTTTTTGAAAATTAAATTAAATTAAACACAAACCGGGGTCCAATTCCAAAACGGAAAATGGTCTACCGGGTCCAAAGTAGACCTCGTGACTTAAAGGGACAAAGGCCAAATTAATTTGACCAAAATTTAACGAGGAGGGTCTACTAGTCCAAATTTGCACCCGGGTCGAAAACCCAAACTTTTCCATTATTCCCGACAATCTCGATACCGGCAGCCTGAACATCGACACCGTCCAATTTATTATGCTCAAACACCCAAAATCGATCGCCAAGTTCGGGGTCCAATTAACTATTTAAAATTCAATCGAAAAGCGATTTTAGCGAAAATTTAATTTAAAATAATAACCGGGAGTGATCAGTTCCGGGCGTAGATTTTACCATAAGCGCATCGACAAATTATGCGTTTTATAAACCAAAATGGACCGAAAATCCGGAATGTTACACAAATCTCTAATTTTTTTTTTTTTTTTGGTAACCCAGGGGAACCCCATAAGACGCCAACAACAGCCGGAAATAAACCCCAAAATGGGCGAAAACGTGCTAGCCACCACAGTTTTTTTGCCACCGGTTAAGTCACCCCACGAAATAAACCGGAATTGAACACTCAACCTTTTACGAGAGGAAGAGTGCGTCAACCTCAAAGAAGCGCCACCTGGCAGGTGGTACATCTACACAAATAGTTTAAGCCTGGTTTTTGGTAGAGATAATCTCTTATCTAATAGTCTATTCCTAGAACCATTTATAGTTATGTGGTGACAAGACACTACTATAAATGACTTTGCAGAAATTAATAAATAGTTGGTGTGAAAAATATTTGGCCCTTTTAGTATCTTGTGGAGCACAATGAAAAAACAAAGGCACCTTGCTATAGGGGTATATAAAAATAATGTTAGAAAAGGTGGAGGTGGCCAATCCAATAAGAAGCCTCTTTTCATGTGAGATTATCAGCAACTTCAAGTGAGCAAAACTTGTTGATATCATGTAGTATATGCCTTGATCAATCTTGTATATACTCAATCAGATAACTTGTCGGAGAAAACATTTCTTTTGAAATGCAATTCCTAAATTTTTTATGAAACTACACACTAAGAGCAACTTTCTCTCTCGCAAAGCTCCTAAGTTTGATATGCTTTCTTTATTTTTCACCTTGCACTTTCATAGGCAACAAGACATGCAGAGATGGACATTCTTGATGTTCTTCTTGAACAGTGGTAGAGGACAGGATTTTCGGCTGCAGAAGTTGTAGAAAAGTTTTCAGCATGCTCCCTTTATGTGACATGTGAACCATGCATAATGTATGCAGCGGCATTATCGATCACTGGTACATCTGTTGATTATACTGGAATAAAACTAAACTTTCCTAAGATTTATTTGTTCATAAATGATTAGATGACTCTTAGCCACTTTTAGGTATAAAGGAAGTATAATCTGACTGTGCAAATGATAAATTTGGAGGCTGTGGATCAGTACTGTCATTGCATTCAAGTACCTCCGCCCCATGCATTAGGTCAGTTTCTGAACTTGCTTTTGTTACTGATTTTGTATCTACTTAGCTCCACTTTGAAATTGTGACCCATGACAATTGACAACTCAAGCTTACTGGAGGTTTATGATTCCTTATGTTGATTATTGATCAATGCAGTTTTGTATTGATTTTGTTTTCTGTAGCAACTTGAATATTGCAACACATAACCATGAAAATAGAAAAAGGTTTGTGGAACTAATTATTCATCTTTTCTGTCCTTTTCCTAGTCTAAATGGAAGAAAGTGGAGTTTCCTCAAGCGTCAAAAAGTCGAGTTTATATTAATTCTTTCTATCCTCGCTTTATTTCCTTTTTTCTTAAATTCTTTGTGACTGGTTGAACATTTTTTTTTTTTTTAATTTCCCCGAAAAAAATTTACAGTTCTGGGAAGTGCTACAAGTTAAGCTAACATTAGTTTGTTCTTTCCTTTTCCCTTTGCCTTTTTTTTTTCTTCATCGCTTCTTCCTCACTTGTTTTCACTGTAATTAGATGCTTTGCTGTCTTAATGTTATTAAGTTTAAATTGGGAAATATAGTATCTTCTGAGAAATATGATTTTTTAACTATGAGCAAATTATGCTTTCTGAGATGCCGTGGGCAATGTGCTTGATCTTCTTGCATACATGAGGGCAAGTGCTTGCTAAATTGTGGTGGATGGCCTGTGTTTCCAATATGATTTTTCATCTGTCTAACACTGGCATGATCTAACATTTCATGTTTGCTAAGCTTGTTCAGAACTCATCATTTTTTTCTTCAGACTTTGTAGACGTAAAACTTAAAACATAGTGAAATAGGATCTATTTCAATGTGATCTGAACAGTACATGAAGTAGCTAATCTAGATTACGACATTGTCTTTCTGTTGAAGTAGTAGTTCTGAAAGAAAAAGCTCAAGTACGGGGTGAGAAGCATGAGATGTACTAAGGATGCATCTAAACAAAAGTTTAGTGGAAAAAAATAAACCATGAAAACTCTGACTTTTGGAGCTTGAAATACGTAGTTATGCTGCTCTTAATAATTTGATTATGAGTCAAAAGTATTGTGGGAAACATGACCTAGCTCATTACCTTTCTGAATAAAACATCAAGCAAGGGGACTCATCTTGTAGATAAAGGACCACCTTGCTCAATTTCCTCTCTTTGGAGCTAAAACTAGCCCATTACTGCATAGTTTCATGATAGAGAGAACGAGACTATTATAACAATGAACACAGTTCCTATGCAATGTTTGGAAGATGTAGCTGATGGAAACCCATCCTAGCCGGTACTAGTACACAAGTCATCCACAAATCTTCTCTCAATCAGATCACTGTTGCAAGATCTCTCTGAAGAGAAGTTGCCCATCAAAATTAAAAGCCTCTAAGTATCACCCTAATTATAGCATATTGTTTGTCCTCCAAGGACATTAGGTTCCATGTCGAAGAGAGAATATAGAATGACCCAAAGGCATCGTGAAAGTCAAAAAAAATTTAAGCCATAGTTACCCCAAACACACACTCTTTTATATTTGATGCAAGAATTTTGTCAAGGTCAATGCCTAGTTACTGTCAATTGAATCAAATGGTACAGTTCATAGTAATTTGCTTGCATGATTTTCCTGGGGTACAAACATTTCTTAGAATTGATATTCTTAAGAACAAGATATAAACTTCTTAAACTAAACATATTCTCCCCACTGGCAAACTTGTTTTTGCTTAAATGATACCTTCTTATGCAAATTACTTTGTCAATTAGTCGGCTAAATTATCTCTAGCATGATATTTGGACATGTCTTGCAAATGGACCTATCTCGGGTTTCAAAGTCGACGACCGAGGTAAAAATGCAGAATCATTGGAAATATTGACTAGTTTCTACTGAAATTTCATCTATGTTCCCCTTTCAAGTGTTTGCTTTCGATTTATGAATGTTTCCAACTTTTTTTCTTATTTCTCTTGCCGTAATGGTAATTCTGGATCAATGGGTTTTAATTGTGAAATAGCTAGCACGTGTCACCTAGAGGGGGGGGGTGAATAGGTGATCCTGAACAAAACTTATAAATTTACGCAGAAATAAAGTTTAGTAATGTAAAAAGTCTGAATAAAATTCAGATTCACGTTAGATCAAGTGGAAGAAGTTCTGAAGTGCAGAATATAAAGTAAGAGATGAGGAAAAGAGAATCTGCACACAGGTTTATAGTGGTTCGGCTTATAGCAAGCCTACGTCCACTCTCCCACACTTACAGCCTACTGGCTGGATTTCACTATGTAATCAAGAGAAATTTACAGACTTTGAGTCTCAGAACTATTTGTATGATAGGACTCTCTATCTCACACAATCACTCTTTACAAAGTAATCCTCAAGATCTTTGATCTTAAGTTCGAAACGACAAGAGGACAGATTGGATTAAACTAAGACTTTGGACTTGTTGATTCTTGAATCTCTCTCCCTTCGCTACTCATGTTCTCCTTAAATACTCCTCTTTATCCACACTAGCCGTTGGACAACTTCATGCAGAGGATCATCTTCCAATCTTCACCTTGGACAGATTTGTAAACTAAGGATTGAATAGCCGTTAGTTGATGATTCTCGAATCCCACCGATTTAAGTTGCCCATACAATCAGAATCTTGGTTTCCATAAGTAGAGTTTTGTCCGTTGTAAAGCATTCTTGTCTAAGTATTTGATTGTCAATCAGTTTGAATAAGATTGAACTAATCAATACTTTCCTTCTGTGTAATCCATGCCAGATCACTAGCTGTTATTCTTCGTTCTGAGTTTTGCTTCTGAAGAATTACTGCGTCTTCGTCTGCTTTTGAAAATTTCAACTTCTACGTCTGCGCTTCTGAAAAATTTCAGCTTCTGCATCTGCTTCTGAAAAATTTCAGCTTACGCGTCTGCTTCTGAATTTTTCTGATTCTCAGAACTTTAGCTTTTGTGGGTCTTCAAGAACTTATAAGGTCTGAATTATTTCTGCGTCTGGAAAATATCTCAGAACTTAAATAATTCTTCTAACTTGTAAAATCTGAAAAACTTCATTCTTAGCTTCCGAATATATATTCCTGAAATGAGAAAGTTCAGAATAAGTATCAGATTTTCAAACATTATGGAAGGTTTTGTCAACTTCAAAATCGGTAGGAGTTTTCCTCAACAAATTGTTGGAGGTATAATGGCGTTAGAAGCAATATCTCTTCTGTGAGATTTTCTTGAATGAGGAAACCCTAATGGTACGAACAACGAGTAACCACCAATTGAGCCATCTGTTCGAAAGAATTTTATAATATCATCATCAGCACATATTTACTTTAGATACCTAAGGAAAATGATAGTTCTTTTTTAGTGAACCAATAGTTACTGCATATTTTAAGAGGCTTTTACTAGCTTAATAGAGCAATTCTACATTTTGAACCAAAGTTTACTTTATCAATTGATGAAGTAGAGCATTGTGCCTCCTAGCTACATCTCCCCGAAAGACCATTCCAGAAAAAGTTCTCTTCTCAAATCTAATACAATGGTTTTCCTACCACTCATCCATTTCCATATTGCTTAAGAAGAATTCAGGAAGCCTCTTTCTATTTCCACCTTTCAATCAATTCTTACAACCGGCTAGAGAAAGAATTGTAGTTGGGGCTTTCGGTGATTGCAGATCTTGCTGAACAACTCTCTCTCTTTATCTCTCTCTCTCTCTCTCTCTCTCTCTCTCTCTCTCTCTCTCTCTCTCTCTCTCTCTCTCTCTCTCTCTCTCTCTCTCTCTCTCTCTCGTCCAAATGTAAATCGTTTGCTGCAGTAAAGATATGTTGTTGTATCCTTGCTCTGGAAAATTACCTGCACATCCCAGGTAAATAAAGCTGGCCCAAAGTGGAATGTTTTGTAATAACAAAGGGTTAACGAAATTGCAAGCATAGAACTAGCCGGCCATTGGTTGGATTAGAACCCATTTAGAAGTTTTCTCCATCAAGGATAAGGTGCTTATCTTGAGATGGTGGGTACACTTATCAAGACCGACACTAAGTATAGTTGCTTGCTTGGTGGACTGGTGTTCAGCCATATAATGGTTGCTATAATTAGGTGTAGAATTTTCCCAGGAAACAAAAGGTTGAGTTTCAGGTTCCCAGTCAATTCGTTTGGCCAAATTTCAGATGCCTAGCTAATCCTATGTAGGTTTCCTCTAGACGGGTATTTTTAACCAAATTGCCATTTGAGAAATAAAACTTCATGTCATTGGTTAAGAAAAAAAGACGAAGTGCAGTATCTTAATAGTTGAGAATCCATTGGTTAGACTCGTTTAAGAGACATCCTTCTTACTTGATCCCTTTCTTGAATTACTAAACATATGTGGTTCTTAGTCCAGCAATTCTCCAATTTGAGCTTTTTAGTTGCAAATATTTCAAGGGACCGATAGACCATAACATTTTCATGCATCTGAAATAATTAAACACTTCGGAAACAAATTACATACGGAACAAATGGCCTTTGAAAAATTTGTCTTCGCAATGATAAAATCAATTTGGTTCATGTTTATTCTCTGTTTTGCAGAAACATGTTACATGAATGTCATTTCTCTTCGCCTTTCTTCCCTCCTTTTCCATTCATTTTCCGTTAATGACACTTTGTGAATCTATGATTCGTTTAAGTATTTTATAGATATGCTCAACGCTTCTATTTGATGTTCAGCTCCAAAGCCTCACATGCCATGGGTTAATCATCAGGCTGCTCATTTGATCTGCATGTATTGATTCTTCCTGTTGAATACTCTCATGCCTTTGCACAACTAGTTAAGACCTTTGAACAATTGAATCCTTCCTTTTATGATTATCGTGACCACCATGTGTAGTAATATGATGCACCTATGCTGCATATTCAATGATCATCAGTTACTCATGCATATAACAATTGGGGTTGCATGGTGACATCAGCAAGTTGATCCAATCTAAAAGCTTAAGTTGATAATAGGAGGGTGAAGGCAACAAGAGAGAGAAAGAGAGAAAAGAATGGTTGTTGAAGAGAAGGGATTGGGGTTAGGGTTTCAGTTCAGCCCCGGCTTTGATACCATGTTGAGAGACAAAACACTAAACTAAATGCTTAGCTTAGGTCAATGTGAACCCAAGCTATCTATTTTTAATAAAGCAAAGAAGCCAAAAATTCCATGTCACCCTTATTGCCGCCATACATGAAATAATAAAGGAAATAGACTAATATGCCCCCATCAACCAAATACTCTCAACAGTTATTTACAATGGTTAGCATTCTAATATATGGTCAGAGGATATAGTTAAACATCCAACATTTCATAAAGTGTCTTCAAATGATTTAGTGCACTCGACAATGCATGTGCCCTTTCTTTCGCTTTTCCCAATTTGCAGAATTTCATCAAGGGACCCGAGAAAGGAAGCATAGTGCATGTACAGATCAGTTTTTCTCCAATGTCATGTGTTTTACTAAAGGATGTAGCTGTGATCAAAGTCCATTTCATGCTTGAACTTGTTTGTCAGATGTTTAAGATAATTTACTGCATAACCTTGTGTAGGCATCACTTTTCTAATGCTAAGTTTTTGTCATCACCCATAATCTGTAATCTAGCTTGATTTTTTTTGAGTTTATCAAACTTTGAGGTAATTCCAGGCATGCTATTGATGTGTCTAAGCTTCATAGTTCTGGACTATATTATGTGCTATCCCTTATAATGATAAAAGAGGTAAATGATTTACATGTGATTTGCATGGAGTTTTGGGCAAAAAATTGCGTTGACTGGATTTAAGCTTCATGGTAAGTACTTGGCGGTTATACTAATTATGATCTACGTACTTGAATTTATAATATTGTAGAGTAAAATTATGAATATTGTTGACTTTGCCTAGCATATTGTTGTGAGAAAATCTTAGTAATTTGATCAGTGTTTTGGCGGTCGAGAGGGAATTGGCGATTGCTTCTTCCCTAAGTGTGCTTTCATTATTGTTCAATCATGAACGAGTGACCTCTTTTCTTTCAATAATAAAGTGTGGAAATTTGTGTTTTTTAAGCTAGTAATAATTATATTAGAACCAGATCTGGTAAAACATTAGAAAGTGCAAAACATTTGCTTGAAAGACCCCCATTCTAAAACGAACAGGAAGATGGTAATTTTGGACCGCAATATGTTAGAAATTTGTAAAAAATGGGGGCTAGTGTTAAGCGTATAATATTTTAGTTGGGGAAAAATAGGCTGTTATAAGTTTATAAAATATATGAGAATGCTATATCACCTAAATATGGCTGGGATTACATTATTGGGTTTAGCACATCTCGATTACAGTAATAATATGATTCATCGGGTCAGTGTAGGTCGATATTTTAACATTGACCTGCTATAGATGAGTCAATTAGAATATGCTACATACATAGACTATGGTCTCCTTCCCCTCCTAATTTCATATGCTTACGGTTTATCTGTTCGAGACCTTCTAGGGAGGAGAAGGAGAGGAAGACAGTCTTGGAATCGTATGATTTTATTTGTATTAATCAGTTCAAAGATGATGAGTGGCTAAATTAGGTATGTGGTTTAAGGTTAGGTATTCTAAGTACTATGTACGAGTTTTAGATCATTTAATTTCTTCAATGTGGTATCAGGGCGAATGCATATAGGTTTAGAATCTAATCAGTGCATAATCTTGATGCAATTACATGTATATGTTCGGGGAATTGATTCTTTTGGTTTATGGGATCTTAGTTACCCATTATGTTTCAAATCTTCTTTGCAAATTTCATGCTATAACTCAGTCTTTGCCGTGAGAATTTCAAAATTTGATGAGCATGTGAACCGTAAATGATATTCTGTAAATGATATTCTGCAATTTGAGCCGTTTGCTTGTTCCATTCATTTTCTCTAAGCATGCCATTAATACAGGCAGCATACGATCTTTCAGGTAATGACCAGTAGGTTTTCGAGTTGAAGTACAAGCTTTTTCCTCGCAGCCTTGACTAGCTGGTCAAAACCTCACTTTGGGTCCATAGAAGAAGCCACCTCATGTTTGCATACCTCAAGAAATGAATCCCCAACACATATTGTCACTTTTCTTCACAAAACCACCAAAGCAATAACTACATTTACAGAAAAGCTCTCTGCAGAAGCAAAACAGAGTTTGTCGTTGCTCACAAGACCAACCTGTGGTGGTAGCCTGTGCGAATCCGAGGTGACAATGTCGCCAATAATGTTCACTTTCTCACTCCTCATTTTAAGGTTTGTTATTTTTTTTTATTCTTTTGGCCGGGGGGGTGTTTCAAATGTTTGAGATTTTAGATGTTGGGTCAATTCCATTCAACAATCTGGACACTACAAAAGATTATGCGCTCATGACTCATTAAAAAAATAACAAATTCAACGTCGAAAGTTGACCTTTACTAATAAAGACAAGTATATAAGGGTAAGATGAAATCTTACATCCAGTTACTTCCTTTTTCAAAGCCACATAAGTTGCTAATTTAACCTTTACTAATAAAGATAACTATAAAAGGGTAAGGTGAAATCTTACATCCATTTACTTCCCACTTCAAAGCCACAAAAGTTGCCGATTAAATAGTTCGGTTAACAAGGCATTTTCCATTTACATGGAACTGCCGTCCTATTTCTCATGAATAAATGCAATATAAACCACACGTGGGGCAGTGAGAAACTAAAAGATAGTCTTCTGTTGGTGGGTCTACAAAGCACCGACTCATACAACCATCTTTTATTAGCATTGCTTTACTGGATGAAGTTAATGATCATTAACTATATCCAGATCTAGAAAGCCAATGATGTCTACAACGTCTTCAGCAAAAAGCACTTTAAAAAACACAGGTTTTGTACAATTTTTGTGTTTCAGTCTAGCAATTTCATAAATTGTATGAAAGAGAGGCCGCACGTTTGATAAACAGAAATTAAAGAGCTTAAATTAATTCGTGTCTTTATATATCTCATCCCTTGAGATAAGGGCACATCCATGACCCTCTCACCTATTTATATAAAGTTCGCTTCGTTCGTCGAAGAAGACAAATCATGAGTAACATAACTTTCTAGCCAACAGAGTTATATACACAAGAGAATATGATGAAAGATTTGATGGGGACGTGTAATCATCAAACTTCCCTCTCGGTCTTTGCCTAGTAGTTGTGATAAGATGAATTATTGTCATGCAATTTTACTGGAATCCTTTAAGCGTTTCCTTGTCGAGTAACAGACCACACACAGCCCACACGGGGCCACATAGGCCGTGGGTCGCTAGGCTCCGTGGGCTGCAGCCCGACTGAGCCACATTGGCGACATACAGACGGCATTTTTGGGTGGGCTTGGTTTGAGATTTTGGGGCTTGTTTTTCTATAGGAAGAGGAAAGGTTATTTATATTTGTGGTGCTTATTATTTATACACGAGAATCACAGCAATCTTTAAGAAAATAATATTTCATTGCCCTTGAATATGTAATTTTGCTATCAATTTTCACAAAAAGTGTATTACAAGCTTTAAAAGGGGTGATCAAATGAGAAGATATGTAACAAGATTTAAAAAGGCTTCTGTGATGGAATTGAGAGTACATACATTAAATGAGAGTTAGGTGGGTATGTGTATAAATGAGTAGCTGGTATTTCTTGTAAATGGTCATTCAATGCATTGGTTACCAAAATAGTCCTATAATATTATCTTTTTCTTATGAACAGCATTTCTTTTTGTTAGCATAGGTGGACGTAACATCTCTGAGATGATAATTTTGGACGGTTAGTAGTCACATATACAAACTACATAGACGGTAAAATAGAGTGAAAGTTAGAAAAAGAGCTGTGCAAGAGGGGCAACCTTTGGCTAGAATTGGCAAAATTTTTAGCTGATTTTGGTGTGGCGTCTATGCTCTATGCAGAGAGAGAGAGAGGTCATGTGATTCTCATGTGTACATCCGTCGCAATTCTACATTTGAAATTAAAAAGATATAATTAATAAAATGATAGTAATGATAGGCCATGCTTCTCGACGACCTTTTTTGTCCCTTGTGCAGCTTTTTTTTTTCATTTTTGCATGCAACAAATCGGATGTACGGTGACGATTTTTCTCATTCATTTTGTTTTTTAAGAGTTTTTCATGGGAAGTTGGAGAGATGTGCCAATTCAATGCAGCCTAGCCTAGTCTCGTATTTTGTTCATGCGGAGTAAATAAAAAGCACACAACATATATGAACTTTTCTATTTATATTTAAATGCATTTCATCTTCTTCTTCTTTTATGGATGTTTGTTTTAAAAGAGTTTGAAATTTCATATTGCTGAATTTTCTAAATTGAGGTGTTTGTACTATGATTTTCTAACATAATGATGAGGTCATCGATACCTTCCCACTAAATGCACGAATAATGCTTGATAATAATTGGGAAAAATTAAGAATGGTGAAAGTTGTATTGCTTGAATGACGGAAAAAAAAGAAACGTTACAGGTGAAATGAGAGAATTAATGAATCTCCCTCTCGTCGACGTCAACAGTTGTCTGTCTCTCTCTCTCAAGCCATGACTATCCGTGACAATGTCTATGCAAACCCCTTTGGCCATGACAGCTAGCTGTGACGATGACAATGATGGCAATGTATAGAGGCTGGTGCTTCGGCAGCTTAAAAATCATCCCTATCTCTCTCGTCCAATTTAGTGAAGATCTTTAATGTACTCTCGCGAGCAAAGCCTGCAAGTAGGACAATGTGTATAGTCGAAAACCAAACAAAAGACTGTGCTTAATGAGGACAATATTATAAAAATTCTTTCCATTTTCTTTTCCCGGTGCACTTATGATTCTTCATTGACCAACACAGTTAAGCCTGAATCGATGTTTGAAATATGCATTTATATTCAGTGGTGGCTGAATGATCTTTTTCTCCGTTTCTTTTGCATTAATAAGCGAAAAAAGGCACACTTAATCACCCCAGAAAAGAAAAAAAAATTGAAAATTGCAGCCAGTCCCTGCCTACAAATATAATGTAAACAAACCTCAAAGAAGATGCTAGCAGTAAATAAGAGACTTAAGTAAACATTTATTGTTCCATATAAAGTCCACCTCGCGATATTTAATACTTTCATCCTAAAGGGCCAAAAAAGAAGATCAGCTTTTGTCTTAAGAAATGAACAATGGAAACGATTTGGTATGCCAAAAGTCTAACAGGAAGACAAAGAGTTGTTTCATTATTAAGCATTTTTCTAAGGAGCATTGAATGCCAGTCCAATCTCTCTTTTAAACTTTTTTACTTTACGTATCTTTTTTGCACTTGATTTCTGTTTTATATTTAAATGTATTTTTCTTTTTTTTCTTCATGGATGTTGGTTTTAAAAGAATTTTGAATTACATATTGCTGAATTTTCTAAATTAAGGTGCTTGTACCATGATTTTTTTTGTTAACATAACGATTATGGTCCTTAAAACGAGAAGGAAGTTGGGATGATTACACATCCCCATCAAATCTTTTATCGTATTGTCCTCGTTCAGCGCACCTTATCTTGTTTGGACAGTCTAATGTCCAAGAGAGGGATTACTTGCAGCCTTTTGTTTTGGTGTGCGAGAGTAGAATATAGATTTTCACTAGGTTGGACGAAAGAGAGAGAGATAGAGGCGGTTTTTGAGACGGTATGCACGGTCTGCGACACTTGCTTTCTTCAATGGCTCAAGGACTCTTCCCTCTCTTTCCCTGGGTAGTAGAACTTGGAAATGGAATCTTTTGTTGCTATTGGACAAACCGAAAGGGACCAACTTGTGATGAACACCATCTTTGTTTTGCCGGTGATGACTAAGGATAAAGATATTTTTCTACTTGACATTTTTGGTGGAGGAAATGACAGAAGAGGTGATCCGTGTGTATGCACTCTTTTCTCGAACCCGTTAATCTTTTCCTCAACTCGTCTTTGATAGAAGCAAATTGGTTTAATCACAGAGTCAAAATGGATTGTAAATGAAAGACAACATGATAGCCAGCCTGCCTTGTCTTGACGACAATTTTGTGCTTCTTCTTGTCCTCAGTTTAGCATAAGAAAAAGTTCTTGCGCATTAGTTGGGAAGCTCTCTTAAATTGCTTTTCACGACAAGCATTTCTGTAGACCGAGAGCAGTATGTAAAGCTGACACAAAGGTGAAAGGTAACCATTTGTTGCCAGAAAAAAATTGGGTGGATTCGGCTTTGCTGAGCGATGATCATGCCTTTGATTGAGTAAGAGATTCCGATGTTTCTTTTCCCATTGCGTTTTGATATCTTACGTGGGGGAAAGGGAACCTGAGTACATGTGGAAGAAATGGGAAATCCACACTTCTAAACGATGATTGTGCTTGTTTTCTAGATTTCTTCATTTTTTTAAAGTAAAATTTGTTTTTTAAGTTGATAGGGAGTAACGGGATGCTTTTCGATCTCTTTTTGGTCACTTCACTTTTTTTCTTCTCGGGAAAGGTCGGAAAGGTTCTCTTATTAAAAACTCTACATCTAATCGGTCAAGAACAGACTTTAAGGGCCCGTTTGGTAACGTGACAAATAGTGAAAATTTTTGTTCTTTTGTTTCCAAAAATAGTTTGGGAACAGAAATGCAATTGAAAAATATTTTGTTCACAGGAACAATTTTGCAAAAATTTGTGCCCGTAAACAGTTTTGGAAGAGAAACAAAAAGTAAAAAAAAGTTGCTTCTTATTTCTCGGCACAATTTTGAAAATCAGTTTTTGTTTCTTTTTTTTTTTTTTTCTTTTTTTGTGTTGTTCTTCTTGGGTTGTGGCGGTCGCGGCGACCGCGACGCCCTGGTCAGGGCTAGTAGTCGGCAACCGGCCATGGCCAAGGAAGAAAATGGGTAGAAAGAAAAAAAAAATTAAACAATTCAAAATATTATTAATAAAAAGAAATTTTGTGTAGTTACCAAACGCATTTATGTTCTTTTCTATTCCAAATTTTGGACAGTTATCAAATGCCTTCAAATGCTTAGAAATTATTTCCGGGCACAGAATAAAAAAGAATCATTTCCTAAGTAGAAATAGTTCCCGAGCACATAATGATTGTCATGCGTACCTTTATGAGGATGCTGCTCATTTTTAGCTTTTGCTTAGTCCTGCAACAATCACATTGGGTTGGGCCAAATCTGCATGAACCGAAAGGTACTTTTGACCATCCCACACCCTATTTGGTGGTCCCTTTGAATCTAACCCAACCTCCATGTTCATGTTTAACGGAAACAGTGAGCATACCAAAAGCATATGAGATTGAAAAATTCTTGGACCATATGTTGTGCACGTCAAACAAGATGAGCGGCACTTAGAGTAATTGACCAAATTTCATATATTCTAGGGGACACGCACACAATACTATGATAGGGCATGTGAAATGAGTGCAAAATCTCCTTTGCTTGGTGTACTAACAGACTTTAATAAGTCATCATAAATCAATGCTTAAACATGCAAGAATCAAGGAAATGAGTGAGTATTAGGAATGGTTGGGATCGGATCGGATCCATCTTTGTCTAGAGGTGCTCTATCTAATCATTCGTGGCCAATCTTCTCAATCATTGATCCCAAATACTCATTCTTATGCCACATGCATCGTGCATTGTCCATATAGCCTGGCCATGCCCACAAGCACCTCTATCCCCATAAAAAGCTTTTATGAGCATTTATGCTCCCAAGACGAGGAGACATTCATCATTCATGAGATGGCACCGCATCTTTAAAAAAAATAGTTACGATTCAATGGTCATTCAAAAGACTAGTCTACAATAGTTGTGCCCTCACAAGGGGTTGCTTGGTGTGGCTTGGACATGCTCGGACAAACGAAATTATGTCGTTATCGACAAGAGAAAGAGTTTGTGATCTGTCTCTTTTTGTGAGTATTGAAATTTTGTTTTGCTATTTGCTTGTATATTCTAAAAATAAATTGGCTAGGATTCCATTGCACAAACCATATAAATTAGGGAAATCGATGACCAATGGAATGCAATTTGGGCCGTCAAAGTGTAAGACGAAGAGCAAGAGTGGTTTGGGCTCTATGCTTATTGAGGAAGAGCAAGAGTGGTTTGGGCTCTGTGCTTATTAATTAATAAGCATTTTCTGAGAAGTATTGAATGTCAATCCAATCTCCATCATCCGCTCTTTTCAACTTTTCTATTATATTTAAAAGTATATCTTCTTCCTTTTTCATGGATATTGTTTGTTTTAGAAGAATTTTGAATTTCATATTGCTCAATCTTCTAAATAAAAGGTTTTTGTACTATGTTTTCTATTAACATATTGATTATGGTCATTAAAACATAATGATTTTTCAATTTTCATTTAATCTGTTTAAGATGATATAGATTTTGAAGTAAGAAAGTGACAGGGTGTTATATCCCACACGGCTTATATTGCCCTTGACTTCCACCTCTCATTTTCTTTCCTTTTTATTCTCTTCTTCTGCACACAAAAGCACACTCTTCTCCCCTCTTCAACCCCGAGTCCACCCCCTTCCACTTCACCTTCAATTTGTCTCTCGACACACGCCGGTTTTAGCAGCAAGAATAGTCCTTGATAAATGCCGAAGCATCTATCAGACTTCTATGATCTTGGAGAAATCTAAGGAATTTCGGATTTTCTTGCATCTCTCGGATTTCCTTAGATTCTTCAAGATTAAAAAAGTATGATCGATGCTCATCTGATATGAAAAACCAGATGGAAAAGAAAGAGAAGAATGCGAAACAGATGGGATCGGTTGTTTTTTTTTTTTTTTTTGTGTGTGTTCACATATAGTCATATTGAGAAGGGTTTGTGCAGATTTTCCTTTCGCTCTCTCTCTCCATCTGGGAAGAATTTCAAGTGTTCCCTGCACTTTATCTTTTGTCGTTTCCTTGGTTAGCATCATACGCCAGAACCCAGAAGGACCATTGCTTCTTCTTCTTCTTCCTTTCTTTCTGAAAAGCTGGTCGTGCATAATGTGAGGTTGGAGTCTTTCTTTCCTTCTCGAGGCTCCCTCTTATGCTAGGAATCACTGTTAGTCGAGAATCCTAGATGATTTCTAGCACAGCTGAGATGTGATGTGCTCGAGGTGTAAAGCATAGCTGTTCGAGCGGCTGTTCGTCACTTTTCTTTGCTCTAGCGGAGTGATTTCCAGTGTGCCTGAAACGGATTTACTCTCCCTGGCGCTTCGTCAACTTTGTTCTGCTTGAATTCCTTCCTCCACTCAGGCGTGTTAATACCAATATCATTTGATGCAGTACCTATTGTCGGTCGCAAACAATTTTTCCACCTCGCTCCGAGCGCATAACTCTCATCGTCTCTTACAACCCATGCTGCCAACAATGGAAGCGTCATTCTTGTCGCAATGTGCCATTGCCTGTTTCGTGATTTCCACAAGCATTGCAAAAGGAGTTTCCTGCAGCACAGAGCCACGAGCAAAACCTTAAATGCCGCTCAAATGTTATGTCGGAACAAAGGTACAAGGGTGTGACTCTCCAAAGCTGCAGATAAGCCATTTGTAAAAACTATTGGGTGGATTCGCTTAGAATGTAACAGCCTTTGAATTCGATCAATTTTTGGGATTTATTGAACACGTGATTTGTCAGTGTGCTTGTAGTAAAAAAAAGTACATGTGGAAGAAACGGGATCACTCTCGATTATTTTTTTTTAAATTAGAGATTTCGCTAGAATTTTTTTCGATAAAATTTTTGTCGTTATTTAGACCCCGAACTTGGCATCTCGATTTTGGGAGTTTTTCTTCGAAATAAATAGGACGGTGTTGATATTATTGTGGCCAGCATCGAGATTATCGGGAATGGTGAAAAAGTGAAATTTTAGACCGTTTGATAATTTGACTGGTAGACGAAAATTTTCGTTTTGTGACCGGAATTATTTTATTTCAGTCAATTGCCTTAGAATATTATTGGGACTTTTCGGAATTGTTAAAAATTTTTTCCAATTTAAATCGGCTATGATAAGTCGATTTTTAGTTCGGACCGTTGCTTCTTATTTTCGGCACAATTTTGAAAATCAGTTTTTGTTTCTTTTCCTTTTTTTTTCTTTTTTTTTGTGTTGTTCTTCTTGGGACCTTACGGTTGGGGAAAAGGAACCGCCATGGCCAAGGAAGAAAATGGGTAAAAAAGAAAAAATATTAAACAATTCAAAATATTATTAATATAAAGAAATTTTGTGTAGTTACCTTCAACGATTTATGTTCTTTTCTATTCCAAATTTTAGACAGTTACTAAATGCTTTCAAATGCTCAGAAATTATTTCAGGCACATAATAAAAAAGAATCATTTCTAAGTAGAAATAGTTAAAAACACAGAATGATTGTCATGCATACTTTATGAGGACGCTGCTCATTTTTAGCTTTTGCTTAGTCCTGCAACAATCACATTGGGTTGGGCCAAATCTGCATGAACCGAAAGGTACTTTTGACCATCCCACACCCTATTTGGTGGTCCCTTTGAATCTAACCCAACCTCCATGTTCATGTTTAACGGAAACAGTGAGAGCATACCAAAAGCATATGAGATTGAAAATTCTTGACCATATGTTGTGCACGTCAAACAAGATGAGCGGCACCTTAGAGTAATTGACCAATCGGCCGCCCATATATTCTAGGGGACACGCACACAATACAATTTAGGGGCATGTGTAAAATCCCTGCAAAATCTCCTTTGAATTAGTTTAATTAACAGCAATTTTAGGGGTAAATTTTAGGGATTAATTAAGTTAAACATGCAAGAATTGAACATGCATATATGTGGAGTGATTAGGGGTTGTTTGGCATAGATTATGATTTAATTACAAGTTATGTGTACTAGATGATTATGGGGTGTTATTAGAGCCTAATGAAATGATTTAGCGGTTTAAGGCCCAATTAGGGACTGCATTGTCCATATAGCCTGGCCATGCCCAAACCGAGAATGCATTATTTAAAAGAGTTGTGGATTATTTGGGTTAAGGTATGGTTGGATTAATTGTTGAGGCCATAATGGGGGACTAGTTAAAAATTGATTCGATTCAATGGTCATTCTTAAAAGACTAGTTGAGTTGCATTGTTTTTTAAAGGGGTTGAAATTAGTGTTGGGGTGGACATGGACTAAAATGAAATGGAAATTAGTGCCGATAATGCATTGAAGAAAGAGTTTATGAATAAGTGTTTTTGTGCATATTGAAATTTTGTCGGATTCCATTTTGCTTGTATATTATAAAAATTAAATTGGTTGAAATTCCATTGCTAAAAAACCATATTAAATGTGGGAAATCGATGGCCAATGGAATGCAATTTGGGTCGTTCAAAGTTAATTGTGGACCGAAGAGCAAGAGTGGTTTGGGCTCTGGCTTATTGAGGAAGAGCAAGAGTGGTTTGGGTTCTGTGACTTATTAATTAATAAGCATTTTCTGAGAAGTATTGAATGTCAATCCAATCTCCATCATCCGCTCTTTTCAACGGTTTTCCTATTATATTTAAAAGTATATCTTCTTCCTTTTCATGGATATTGTTTGTTTTAGAAGAATTTTGAATTTCATATTGCTCAATCTTCTAAATAAAAGGTTTTTTGTACTATGTTTTCTATTAACATATTGATTATGGTCATTAAAACATAATGATTTTTCAATTTTCATTTAATCTGTTTAAGATGATATAGATTTTGAGGTAAGAAAGTGACAGGGTGTTATATCCCACACGGCTTATATTGCCCTTGAATTCATGTTGGATTTTCTTTCCTTTTTATTCTCTTCTGCTTCATTTAATTATGCATTTTATTTTCTCCCCTCTTCAACCCATGAGTCCAGTTTTCCATTTCACCTTCAATTTGTCTCTCGACACACGCCGGTTTTAGTAAAGCAAGAATAGTCCTTGATAAATGCCGGAGCATCTATCAGACTTTATGATCTTGGAGAAATCTAAGGAATTTCGGATTTTCTTGCATCTCTCGGATTTCCATTAGATTCTTCAAGATTAAAAAGTATGATCGATGCTCATCTGATATGAAAAACCAGATGGAAAAGAAAGAGAAGAATGCGAAACAGATGGGATCGGTTTTTTTTTTTTTTTTTTTGTGTGTGTTCACATATAGTCATATTGAGAAGGGTTTGTGCAGATTTTCCTTTCGCTCTCTCTCTCCATCTGGGAAGAATTTGGATGTTCCCTGCACTTTATCTTTTGTCGTTTCCCTTGGTTAGCATCATACGCCAGAACCCAGAAGGACCATTGCTTCTTCTTCTTCTTCCTTTCTTTCTGAAAAGCTGGTCGTGCATAATGTGAGGTTGGAGTCTTTCCTTCTCGAGGCTCCCTCTTATGCTAGGAATCACTGTTAGTCGAGAATCCTAGATGATTTCTAGCACAGCTGAGATGTGATGTGCTCGAGGTGTAAAGCATAGCTGTTCGAGCGGCTGTTCGTCGCTTTTCTTTGTTCTAGCGGAGTGATTTCCAGTGTGCCTGAAACGGATTTACTCTCCCTGGCGCTTCGTCAACTTTGTTCCTTTTGGATTCCTTCTTCTTGATTATAGGCGGGGTAAAGTTTATCATTTGATAAAGAATATATGTTATGATTTAATTCATTTTCAACCTGTTATCTTTTGCTATTCATCATCGTCTTTTATAAATGTCCGGGTGTATATACATATAATTTATATATATATATATGTTTCGTGATTTCCACAAGCATTGCAAAATGTGTCTTCTGCAGATTGGCCACAAGCAACGGGTTAAATGCCGCTCAAATGTTGGTGTCGGAACAAAGGTACAAGGGACCCTCTCCGGATGCAGATAAGCCAGTAAAAACTGCAGTACAGTGACATAGAACATGTTTGTATCTTTTAATATGAGGATATGCTCGTTAATGTGAACAACTTTGTGACGGAGGAGCTAGTCATCCGGCTTCTGAGAATGGACTTTGTGGTTCATAAACGTCCATTGGTCTCCCGCCAGTCCGTCAAGCACTTTCGTTAAACAAGAGTATCAAGATTTCAGGCTTAGAACTCCATCTGGTTGGTACTTGATCTTTGAGTATTGGTTTTTTTTTTTTTCGCTTTTGGGTTCGTTTATCAGAAGTCTGCGCAATGTGGGTTCACTTTGGTGCCAAATTTGCTTGAAAGCTAATGAACGTGAAGTGAAATCTGAGAATCAATGGCGATTAGGTGGATGAGGATTGCATGGCCGAAATCATCTGTGGACTGGATACTTTTTAAGCTGTGCTCGGCAAGAACAAAACCAAATTGATAGGAAAAATAGTGCGTCAATTCAAACTAAAACCAACTCGAATCAAATCCTTTCGTGGTTTTTTTTTGGTGCACCTCCTGCCTTTCCTGTCGCTCCTCGGTGCGACTTTTTTTTTTGGTCGAATCTCTGTACGACCTGAATCACCATCATTCGGCCTTCGTCAATGCTTTTCTTATTTCCTTCTTATTCCCAGCTGTTCCTTCTTTCTTGCTTTTCTAAATTTGTGAGGGTCTGGATAGATTTTCTTTGATATTAGCGAAATTCAAATCTTGGAGGTTAATTAAGCAAATTGAGTTGATATTATCACAATAAGAGAAAAGAAAAGTTTTCTATTTTTAAGATAGAGTATATCTTTTTAGAATTGAATTATTAAAAAACAAGGATATCTCTTACTCTTGAAAGAAACCCTAATTGTCAGCCCTACATAAACTCTATTATGTAAAGAGAAGGGAGGAGGGCTATTTTTTCTTCAAGAGGGAGACAACCACAATTAGAGGGGAAAGCGTTTACTTTCACGAAGAGAAAGAGTTTCCTTGTTGGATTGTTGCCGGTTGCCACGATCTTTGCACGCTCAAATTGACCCGAGGAGCGCCGAGCCACGGCGGATCAGCCCCACCTCTAGTCCGCCGATCATACCCACAACGCTGGTGAACCTTCCAACTAGTCCTCGAGTTTCTCGGTGCTTTCTTGGCAGGTTTACCGGTGCCTTTGTCCTCAACTGGCAACGAAATCACCAGCGTTCCTGCAGTCCAACATCTTGCCACCGCTCGAGCGAAGCCGACATCTCCGTAGCTCCTGAGAAGCCCTCACGATGCTCTCTCCCATCCGTGATATTCAACACTGGAGCTTCCTTCACTGGCGTCTCACATATGGAAGAAATAAAGTTGAAAAAGACCAAGGCTAAAGAAGATTGGTGGTGAGCTTGAGGCATGCGGTTTGTTCCGGTAAAAAGAATTACAATAATTTTGGTCAAATAAGTCCAAGCGGTGGATTTATCTTCTTTTGAATTTTGTACAGAATTGTTAATAATGTTATGGGTTTTGTGATCTTACTTCATGCAAGCAAGAGGAATATTATTTTGGCAAGGAGATCGTGAAGAGTTTGGGCGTGTAGCAACGGCAGATTCTTCGGAGGAATAATAGACAACATTTAAGGTGGACTGTACCACCCCGCCACTGACTCTCTTCGCGCTTACCTCCCCGAGAAGCATGAGCTCTGTTCAGTCCCCTTCTCTCCCTATCTATGCTTTTCTTTTTATTATTATTATTTTTTTTTATGATTGTGATCATATTATGTTTGCGGTTACTTCCTTTGTGTGGACGGAAGTGGGCTTGGCTTTTGGAACTTACCTTTTTATTCCTCCATGTTTTTTTCCTTTTTAACCGGCAACATGATTATAATACCCCACAATTCCTATGTATTTGGATAGTATTCAACTAGGAGTGATGTAGAAGTAGCGATGATATGCACGTTCACAAAATGAGACTCTAGTTAGTCATGATCTTTGCCATCTATATGGATGTTTTGTTTCATCCATCGAGCTTTTGAGTTTTCTGTAGAGAGTGCATTTTTCTATGCTTCTTTTGGCATTTTTGAAGGTCGTTGTCAAAGAATATATCCGCTGATAGTTTGATTATGAATGTGCAAACTTGAAATTTTCTAGTAATGGTGTATGCATTTCAATGTGATCACAAATGGTAATGATTTCAAATTCAAGTCAAATCATCGTCACCAGATATATTCTTTGACAATGATGTTCCAATCTTTTTTTATAATGTGAAGATCACATGTGATCGGAACTTACAACTTTGTGAAATGCATATCAAATTCTTTTACGTCGTTCCCAGTTGAGTACCATCCAAGTACATAGAAATTGGGGTGTATAATCTTATATGTCGCAAATTAAAAAGAGAAAATAAAATAACTAGAACACTAAAAGCTAAGCTTGAAATCTGAACCTTCTTCGTCCAAGATAGTAGTGGAAGCAAACAACCTCAAACATAATCTGCTCATAATCATTAAAAAAAAAAACATATCTTACTTTCGTGGAGGTAGGCTCCTTCGAGCGAGAAGCATGAGCTCTATTCAGTCCCCTTCTCTCCCTATCTATGCTTTTCTTTTTTTTTTTATGATTGTGATCATATTATGTTCATGGGTTGCTTCCTTTGTGCATTTAAGCGGGCTTGGCTTTTGGAACTTACCTTTTTATTCCTCTATGATTTTCCTTCTTTAATTGGCGACATGATTATAATACATCACAATTCCTATGTATTTGGATAGTATTCAACTAGGAATGATGTAGAAGTAGTGATGATATGCACGTTCACAAAATACTCTAGTTAGTCACTATCTTTGCCATCTATATGGATGTTTTGTTCCATTCATCGAGCTTTTGAGTTTGCTGTAGAGAGTGCATTTTTTGTGCTTGCTTTGGTATTTTGGAAGGTCAATGTCAAAAAATATATCCGCATGGTTTGATTATGAATGTGCAAACTTCAAATTTTCTAGTAATGGTGTGAAATGCATTTTGATGTTATGCAAATGGTAATGATTTTCTAGATTACTTGAGAATTTGAAGTCCACAAATTCAAGTTGAACTGTTGTCACCAGATATATTCTTTTGACAATGATGTTCCAACCTTTTTAGGATCAATATAGAATGTGAAGATCACACATGCTCAGAACTTACAACTTTGTGAAGTGCATATCAAATTCTTTTTTACGTCACTCCCAGTTGAGTACCATCCAAGTATATAGAAATTGAGGTGTATAATCTTATATGTCGCAAATTAAAAAAAAGAGAAAATAAAATAACTAGAACACTAAAAGCTAAGCTTGAAATCTTAACCTTCTTCGTCCACATAGTAGTAGAAGCTTGAAGACGTTGAATATCTCTACGGTGTGACCTTGAGAAAATTGTCAAAATGGTCCTAAACCTATTCCACTTTTGCCAATTCAGTACTAAACTTTTAAGTTTGCCAATTCAGTCCTAAACTTTTCACTCCTTGCCAATTTAGTCCAAATCCTTTTCACTTCTTGCCAATTGAGTCCATTTAGCCGGCCCACGTTGATGTGGTAGCCAATGGCGCCGACGCGTGGCCGCCAACTATTCTCGCAAAGTCGACATGGCAATTTTTAAAAAAAATCAAAATTTTTAATTTTTTGAATTTTTTAATATTTTTTCTAAATTCTTCCTCTAGCTGGTCCAAGAACGGTGCGGTCGTCGGACCAGCCAGAGGCGAGAGTTGGGCAAGGCGGCGAGGCTGACCTTGCGCCGTCGCCGTTGTCTCTGCAGTGTACCGAGGCGTGTACTTCAACGCGGATCACTAGCGAGTGTTGTGGAAAATGAATGATCAAAGTGTGCCCGAGGCGTGTACTTCAACGTGGGTCTTTGGCGGATGTTGTGGAAAATGAATGATCGCAGCAGCTCGAGACATGTACTTTAACGCGGGTCACTAGCGAGGAATGTGAAAGAGGAAATGAGAATGGAAAGATCAGTAGAAGGAAAATGGTTCATGCGCGTGTCTCCGCATACGGTGATTGTGATTGAGCCTAACTATATTAATTGATGTGCCTGCTTTGTGATTACTTGATGTACGTGAATGTGTATGTATGCTTACTAGATTGTGCGGAGATACATGATAGCCTAGGTTGGATTTAGGGGTGTACTTGCTGAGATATATTCTCATGATTGTGTAAACCAACAAATTTTAGAGCCCCGACGGGACCCATGAATCCTCCGCCACCGCCACCAGTACGTTTTGGGGTACCAGTGCACTTCGAATTAGATGTGGCAGAATTTCCTATGCCAGATAATGTGACCTGGATTAGGCACTCGACGACTGTTTTTGTAGAGGTAGGACTACCCCTGTGGGAGACCCACGTTTACACTGCTTGGTTTTTCGGGATGCTGATGGGGATGAGTTCGGGTCAGTCAGGGGTTTTGACGTTCCCTTTAATCAATTAGGGGATTGGGACCCGATGGCCGCCCGATAGACAGAGAGTAGACTAGTGTAGATGTCACGCCCGGTCCCCACCGGAGCCCGCGACATCCCGTTCACGGTCGATCGTTTAAATATGACGCCCCGGGACGCGTCGCCGACAAAAAAAGAAATGCGCAAGCGGAAGCATGTAATAATAACCCGGACAATAAAACATGACTAAGGAATAGACATCGAGATTCAATAAACACTCAACATTAAAAACCTTCAATATTACAAAAAGGGTCACCCGGCTTCCAAAATCAAACCACAATTTTTTCAAACGAGGCGGTGGTTGACAAGCCTATCTTCTCTACAAAAGGTACTCAAAATACGGGGATAATTGATCTATCTTTCAATCCCTGTGGTACTCAGCGGTCCTTCTACGAATCCATCACGGTCGCGGATCTAAAAGTGGTTATGTAATAACCGTGAGGCCAGTCTCAATAAGCAACAACCTAAACCTAACCTAGGCTAATGCGTGCAGACGGGTCTAACACATCGAACTACCAAATAATACAATCAATTTCGTATGAGGGCTTACCTCGCCTCGATCCACGTGCCAATCCACGCATATTAGTTCAAGCATAATAATGCAAGAATAAATCACGCCACATCACTATCACCAGCACACACACACTTCCACCTTTAAATCGATCAATCCACACAAGCACCCAACCCATCCAACCGGTCATCCACACGCACATCAAATCGATTCGATCAACATCCACGCTCAACCAATCAATCCGGTCCACGCTCAACCCGGTAATCCAACACGCTAACCAGCCAATTCAATCACTCAACCAACCATTTCAATCTCACTCATATCACATGCGTGGATCAACATCTAACCCACGGCTCGCGCCGCTGCGCCTCAAGTTCATTCTCACGGCTCACAAGCCACACAATTCGATCAATTTCAATGGCCATGGCATGTCCCAAGCCGTATTAATAATCAATTATTTCCAGTACGCCGCTCGCGTCCCAAGCCCGCGTAATCATTTATTCCAAACGGCCAACTTTGAATACGTCCCGGGTCAATCAACCTTTAACGACCCACCGCTACACGCCTCAAGCGCGTTCCAAGCAGCCCATCGGGCCACCATGCCTCACGCGGACGGCATGCCGTCGGCCGTCCAGTCGCCGACCGTCGATCCGGGGCTTAATCTCTCTCTCCGCAGGCACACGCCTTTGAATTCAATTAAATCCACGCCAAATCACATCAAATCACACATACCCAACATTCAATCCGAAATCATACGCCACCTCATCCACCAAACCCGACATTCAAGTCGGTCACGCACAATTTCACTAATCAAGCATACTATTCGATCTAATTTAAATTGCATAAGTAAATCACCATAATACTCAATTAATGCTCGCCCCTAGCCGTTCTAGCCCGAAATTGGTCAATTAAATGATGTCAGCTGCCAGGGGCGCTTAGAAGGGGGGTGGACGTAAATGGGATGGCGCGTGAGGGACGGAGCGGGTGAGGGGAAAAAGGGAGAGAGAGAGAGAGAGAGAGAGAGAGAGAGAGAGAGAGAGAGAGAGAGAAAGAGAAAAAGGAGGAGAGAGAAGAGGGGTAACGTGTCTTGTAGGGGGGTTGGCGGAGAGAGATAGAGAGAGGAGAGAAAAGAGAGAGAGAAATTCAAAATTTTAAACTTAAACGCGAACAAACGGACACGGTCCAAACTAAAAATCGACTTATCGGTCCCGATTTAAATTCGGAAAAAGGTCTAATAATCCACGATAAATCCCGACAATA
>JAMXDD010000040.1:0-150378 GCA_024733475.1 Syzygium grande | reverse complement strand
GGAAAATGAATGATCGCGGTGTGCTTCAGCGTGGGTCAGAGGCGTGTACTTTAACGGGTCACTAGTGAGGAATGTGAAAGAGGAAATGAGAATGGAAAGATCGTTAGAAGGAAAATGGTTCATGCGCGTGTCTGCATCATACGGTGATTGTGATTGAGCCTAACTATATTAATTGATGTGCCTGCTTTGTGATTACTTGATGTACGTGAATGTGTATGTATGCTTACTAGATTGTTTGGAGATACATGATAGCCTAGGTTGGATTTAGGGGTGTACTTGCTGAGATATATTCTCATGATTGTGTAAACCAACAAATTTGAGCCCCGACAGACCCATGAATCCTCCGCCACCGCCCACCACCGATGCGTTTTGGGGTACCAAAGTGCACTTGAATTAGATGTGGCAGAATTTCCTATGCCGATAATGTGACTGGATTAGGCACTCGGCGACGATTTTTTTGTAGAGGTAGGACTGCCCACATGGGAGACCCACGTTTACAATCGCTTGGTTTTCCGGGATGCTCATGGGGATGAGTTCGGGTTAGTCGGGGGTTTTGGCGTTCCCTTTAATCTATTAGGGATTGGGACCCGATGGACGTACCCCCGATAGACAGAGAGTTGAATAGTGTATATACTAGTTTAGCTCGATCGGGTTTGCATTCAGCGTGATCGCAGACTCGGGGATTTTTCAAAGGCTGAGCATAAACACGAGCCTGAAGCGTCGCGAAGTTGAAGGCGATCCGATGGATATCAATTTGGAACCGATCCCCAGGAAGAACTAGAGGAAGCGGAGGCCGGGTAGAACTTGAGGTGGAGTCCGGTGGAACCCGAGGGCGAACCTAGTGAGTCTGAAGAGCCCGTGGGAGACCTAGAGTATATACTCCCTTTTGAGGAATATATGGATCCCAATTACGTGCACGAGTATAATTTCTTGATTTCTTGGCTGAGGAATATCGAGCGCAGCTCTAGAGTCGGGCGACATCAATCACACGATTGTGATCGGCGCAGAGACGAGCCCTCGGAGGAGCGGTTTGCTCGGGGGAGTTTTTATTTGAATGACGAGGAGTCGACTGGGAGTGGGCCTTGATGGGGGCGTAAGGGCTAGTCTTGGGGTAGGGAATAGAATGTGGATGAGTACCATTTTTGAGTGGAAAACCAGGTCATCCATCTTTTTTGAGATATCGGTGGTGTGTATCACGATGTGCAAGTGTATCGATGATGTTAAAGTGTGGCGGCTATAAATTGTGAATATTTTACGAGTTGGGAATGAAAGTAGTTTGTGTGTTCTCTCCGAACGTCCTCCTCGATTTTAAATTGTCCGGGTTTGTTTGATAAAATCCGTTGTAGTAGTAAATCTCGATGTTGAGATTTGAGGTCGGCGACATTCACAGGACGTCGCGCCGTCGACCAGTCTGCGGATGCCGCGAGCTCGATAGGGTTCGGGCGTTATAATGAATGGTCTTAATAATTGGAATATGCATGGGTGCATCATGCATGGAAAGTTATTATGTGTTTTGATTATGTTATATGCTTATTGCATTATTATGGCATAGAATAATATATAACGTGCAGGGCATGTGCTAAGACAAGGTAACGAAGCTTGTGATGGTGTGATGGCGTGTTTGTGTATACTATGTTAAATTGCTTGACACTGTATAACTAAGGCAAAGCAAAGGGTTGCGTTGCTATTAATCTGCCATCACTTTATCACTGCATGTTTTAGTTGCATCCAAGACGCAGTTGACTTCCTAAACGAGACTTAGATTGTTAACTTGCTAAGATTTATATCTCGTTTGTTATTGTTAACTGTTTTTCCGGGGCCTTAGCATGGCGAACCACCCAATATGGTTTAGGGTGCCGCAGGATATGGATAGTATTATTACTACTCATCGTTTTCCCAGCAAGCCGCATCTTTTTGAATGCCACATATCTACTATGTGGATAGATGACGGCTTAGCTTTGTGCATTCCTCATCGGTTCCAAGCATGGTTCATCCGTGAGGGCGAGGACCTGCACGGCCTTCCGAGGGGATTCAATTATCCTCTAGATGGGGGCCTTGGGTAGGAGATCTAGGATCCTATGGATATTGACCCACCTGATGGGTCAAGAGAGAATCTCGAGATCAAATTGGATCCTGTGTGCCCGTCGGATTACGACCCATTGGAGCATGAACCCAACTCGCCCTATTTTGACTTGCCAAACCACTATATTGATAGTCCTTGAAGGACATGCCTGGATGGCTTCTTTTTGGATGACCCACTTTTGGATGGAGTAGATTGACCCCTAGCTCAATATCTTTTTGGTAGGCTCATAAGAAAAGGTGCCCTTGAAGGGCTTGTAAATGTGTTTTCCGAGGGTTAATCTAGTAATTAAATAAAATGGAGTTTTGGCATGACTATTGTTTAGTGTTATTACTATCCTTGCTGTTTCTTTGTTATGATTGGGTGATTGTTGTCGCTTCTGCATGTGTAATCAAAAGATAAAATGAAAGGTTGGCAATGAGTCATGGGACATTGTATGCAATGACCTAAGTGATTAGGGATTGTTATGTGCCCAAGGGTCGAGGCGTGAAAGTTAAAATCAATTTAAGTTACCTAACAAATGTTTTGTTTTGAAAATAAAAGAAAAATGTACCGAAAAGGGCATTTGAGTAATCTAGCATAATCAAGTCCTCGAATTCAAAATCTCTAGTTAAATAGAAAGTAAAGTAAGTCTCCTAATACTTTACTTGAATTTCTAATCGACTCACCAAAAACAGATTGGTGATGACTCCTGAATGAAATTAATTTGCATGTTAAATAACTTGAACCTTAAGTTACTAATTGATACTGGCTTAGGAGAGTCCAGGCTAAATCTAGGCTTAGTAATCTATTAGCCCAACCCCTAGGTGGTACCAAATGACACAAATGATCTCTGAACTTAGGTAAATGACACAAATAATCTATTAGCCTCCTTTAGGCCAATGGATAAAAAAAATTTAGGAAATGACACAAATGATCTCTGAACTTTAGTCTAATATGCAATATAATCCATAAATTTTTAATTTGTTCAATATTGTCCCAGAATTTTACCCCAATATATAATGTAGTCCCTAAATTTTTAATTTGTTCAATATAGTCTATGACTTTTAGTGCATATTCTATTTAGTCATCGTACTTTATGAAAATGTTAAATGTTATCTCTAGATTTAAATTAATAGAATGTCCATATTGAACAATTTCCTATAGTTCAGGGACACGATTAAACATGTACTAAAAGTTTACGGTCCACATTGACCAAATTAAAAATTAAGTAACCACATTACATATTGGGCCAAAATTCAAGAACCATTATCCCAAATATTTAATTTGAACATGTATTCATCAATCTAGAATGCCCAAGCAAAATCATATGCATATCATAAAATGATATATATAACTCATGCACCATACTGAAGAGAGTGAATAATTTAGTTACAATCCTCGTATATTAAAGTAATTTTGCAGCACTTCACTTAATTTTATAGCCTCCTTGATGTCAGCAAGCTGAAGCCTGGCCTCCTTGTTGGAGCCGTAGGTCTTAGTGAGGACACGCTTTGCATCGCCTGTGGTCCTTGCATGATGAGCCACCGGGTACTCTGGCATGTCGAGGACCCCCGATGGTGAGCGGTGCCAAGGAGACTGCTCCCACGTGAGCATGACACACCAATTGATGTTGAGGGGGAGCTTGAAGAAGCCATAATTTAAGATGTAGCCGAAAATGGTGCCGACATTGATGAACATCTAAACCATCGAAATGACATATAAAAAGCAAGCACCTTTCTTATTTTAGTTGTTCTCGAAATAAGAAGAATGCAGGTTCAACATGAAAAACGAAAAAAAAATGATGACAAATAAAAAGAAAAAAGATGCTACAAAAATGGGGAAAAACACAGAAAAGAAAAGGAGTGAGTACCTCAAGGAAGGAAGTTAGGGAGTCGTGGAAGAAGGTGGAGGAGACCTTAGCGATGTAGATGGGGACAATTATGAGAGCATAGCCGATGCTGATGTTGCCAAGGAAGTGGCCAATTAGGAAGAAGGCGTGGTTGGGCAAGCCCCGAGGAGGGGCTTGATGAACAAGATGGCCATCGCCAACACGATCATGTAGTGATGGCCTTTCCAGTCGGTAGGCCACCTCGCCATTACCGACTTGAGAGCAAGAACACCTTGAGGACCCCTATCGGGGCCTCCGACTGAAAGTTGGTCATCTTCAGGTCCTTTTTGTGTGTCTTGGCGCCTCGCTCGTCACTTTTATGATTGCCAATTTTTTTTTAATAAAGGAAAATAGTATTTATCATCACAACATTCCCATGTAAATTGTAATCAAATACAAGAAATTGAAAAAAAAAAAAAAAGTATCTTGTGCCCTATTTTTAGTCCTTGTTTCTTTAAATTCATTTTGCTAATGTATATTATTATAATATAAGAATAATGACAAAGAATTAGTAAAACGGACTTTATCCGAAATTAGCTTGCTTGGCTAAATAATTTGTACAATAGGCTATTTTTTCATTTCCCATGCATTAAAAAAAATGACCTTTGGCATTAAATATATCATTTTTATCGGTAATAAAGCTACAAAAGAAAAGTATAATGACTAAGATATAATCTACCTTTTTTTTTACCTTGCAACAGAGTTAAATTGCAAGAGATTGATTAGAGATTTATTAACAGTATGGAAAATTGATCGGGGAGGATTCCAAACTTCATGGATGAGCACAAGGTGAGTCTTGCCATGCTTTACAACATTGGATGCGAGAAGGGAGGGGGGGGGCAGACGGGGAGCCGCGGGGGTGGCGGGGCGGGGGGTGGCGACTTACAAAAACTGAGCAAAATGAATATAATCAAGGCTGTAGTGGTGCATTTTAAGGTGCAATTGTTCAGGTGGGGTTTGTCGGAGGATGGAGATCCTCGGTTGAATTGGGTTGGACGTTGCCGTCGACCTTAGGACCACTGTATGTGTTTTCTCGATACCTCCAAAGTAAGTCAATCGGCACTCAATAAGTGGCGCATAGCCACAAGAGAAACTTGTGTTAAATATAAAAATCTGGCTTTAAAAAGGAAGACAAAACCAAACTTACATCCATCAATTCTTCAGGAGCTTCTTGAATTTAATTATCGTTGTATTGTAGATGCTTAAGATTTTCCTCCCTTGCCCTCATATCTAACAGTTGTCCTCCATGTGCTTTATGACGCTCAATGAGCCACGCAACTGTTTCATTATAAATTTTGAGACTTCTTTTTTTTTAGCAAACTAATTTTTTAAATCGAATTTGGGGTGATCTATTGATTTACATCAAACCGTGCTCACCCCTTTTGTAAGGATGTCCATAAGGAGGGGCCGACACAACGACCGAATAAGGTGTGCAACCAAGGGTTTAGAATGGAAAAATCAATTTGTGGCCCCTCCTTATTCATCAGCTTGAAATACTCTGAAAAAGCCGTGAGACAAAATCCCTTGGGTGTTGAAGAACGGCGTGGTCCCACAAATCCAGGTTCCTTGGGAGGAGGCACAATTTTGATTAAAACTTCTAAACTCTCCTCAATCCGGACAAGATTTTTCATATATGTCTTGGTGAAATTAGAGGAAAAAGGCGGGGAAACCGCAGTTGTAACTCAAAGAAGATTCAATCAAGATTCACGGCCAACCATTCAAGCAAACAAACGTTCATTAACTCGAAGCCGCGAATTTTGGATTTAGAGGACTCACGCATAGTGCTTAGAGATAAATATACACATGCACAGAGCAAAGAAAAGAGGGCCGCTTCTTCTAATAAGAACTTACGATCACCCACTTTCTTATTGACTTTCCTCAGCTCCAAACTTTGACCCCCAAACCATCAACGGAATCCCATGATCCGTCATGGTACCATTGAAGACATCAAAGTTGAAATGCTTCTTGACTGAATCTTCTTAGGCGTTACAACCTGCGACTTACGCCTTTTTAATTAACGCTAGTTCCCCAAGTCCAAGTCCAGGTCTTGACACTCGAATAGAGGTCCATCGAGGCCGTGCTCGTGACCCTAGTGCTTGGGCCCGTGTCCATCGAGACCAAGCCCACGCTTGGTCCATTGAAGCTAGGCCCGATGCCCCCGTCTACCGTGCTTTCGATGCCTCAAAGACCTGTGCTCTAGTCCACAAAAGGTCGAGCGTGGGATCCCGGTACCCAAGCTCGGATTCTAAACACCCACGCGCCCTTGTCAGGGGTCTATTGAGGCCGAACCCACTACTCTAGTGCCTATACTTGGTTCCCCACTCCCCATGCGCAAATTACTAACGCCTGAATAATGTATATCTATTTAAGAAAATTAAACCAGATTTTTCATATCAAATGACGGAAAATATTTTCTAGTTCATTTTCAAGATTCAGCTAGACACAGAAAATGTTGTAATTTTCCACTTCCTGAAAAATATTTTCTAAAAATATCACATTTTTCTAGCTTCAATGGACCCAAGCGTGGGCTTGGTCTCGATGGACACGGGCCCAAGCATTAGGGTCATGAGCCCAGGCCTCGATGGACCTCTCATCCGAAAAGCCAAGACCGGACACAGGACGTCGGGAACTAGCGTTAATTAACCCGGACCTCTGTCATGGTACCATTGAAGATATTAACTGACACTCAATTTTCTAAATCGACTCCTAGTCGGATTTTGTCTTATGAGTTAATTATATTTGCTAAAAGTGAACATGTTAGAAAATATTGTGAAGATGGTTTCTTATGCAACGCCATATATGCGCTTTGAAAATATGTTTTTCTTTTGAAATATGTAGTTTTAAAGTACCATATTTTGAAGTATGCTGCTATCAGAAATTTATTTTCAAACTTGTAAATTGAGATTTCATTAAAGGAACAGGACATTTCGTGTACCAAGTTTGAAACAAAGTTTTCTAATTAATTTTGCTAGGATAAGAAGTTTCATATGGTACCATGATTGATTGGTTGCCAAAGTGACTTACACATGGTGACACAATAAATTTTTTTCATGACATTTGAGCATTCCTGTTTGGAGATTTCACGTGATTCAATGTGTGCTCGAGCAACAGAGTGTTTCACATATTGAGAACGGTAGAATTTTTTATATCACTATAGACCATCTATTATATCCCATGTTCAGAATACTTATACATTGTGATATGGGTGCAAAGTGATTCTTAGGAACAAGGACTTGATTACTCTAATTATTTAACTAATACTTAATTATTTATTGACTAAAGTGTCGTAGGGCGGTCTTTTACCTAATCATTCTAGAAAGGAAAATAGCAATCAATGTATTAAAAATGCGCAATTAAGTAAAATTGAAATGAAAGTGCGTAAATAGCAACCTCGCATTGTCTCTAAAAGAAAAATCATCCAAAATCCCAATGGTAAAGCCTTAAAGGTCTATTCAATTTCGAATAAAATTTTATCTAAGATGTTTATTAAAAGCCCTAAACTAGGTGAATTCTAATTTTCTTTTAGCTTCACCCACATTTTTGGATTTTTCCGATTTTTCTTAATTTTTAAAATTTTAAAATTTTTATTATTTAATTCTAGAAAATGGGCTTCGGACCGGGTCAGTGAAACATTGGTCCAAATCGCCGGTTGACCGCTCTTTGGGCCCGGTCCGAGTTCGGCCCTGATTCGCTGGGCTTAGGCTAGCAGAAGAATTCAAGCCCAAATTCCCAAAATTTTGATTTTCAGTTCACTTAAAGCCCAATTTCAAGTTCGGCCCAGTCAGCCCATTTTCCCAGCCCTCTCTCTAGCCCACAACGCTCAAATCCGATCCGGTTCTATTGATTGGATCCGACCCGACTCTTATTCTGTATCTGGATTTTAATTTCTCTTCTAATTTTTAATTTCCTTTTTGTATTTCTATTTTCCTGATCTTCTTCTTCACCGAGACCTGCACCAAGAGATTCTTCACCGAGGCCTCACCAACACCGTCTGCAAATCCATTACTACCGATTCTCTCACCCCTGCCGTCGGCCATCTATTCCGGCCACCGCCGGACTTCCGTCGACGACGACTTACAGCCGCCGTCGGCCCCCATCGCAGACCGGCCGCAAAAGTTGAACATCTGATTATGCGAAACCAGGTTCAAGACGTCTCATGCGCAAATCATCGAACGGGTGGCGTGCGACTTAGAGTGCGAGTTTCATATCAGAATCTCACCCGTTTAATGTGCGAAACCAAGGCTCCGAGTGTCGATTATGTCAAACTACAGAAGCTTCGGTGATCATCGATGGATGAAATCCCCCGGTCGATGAATGCTCCACCAGATTTAACTCAGTCGGAACCCTCGGCAAAACAGAACACCGCCTAGTATTTCCTTGAAGATGAGGTCGGCGGCGGCGGCGGTGGCGAACGGCAGCGAGCGGACGGCGTTCTGGAGTTGGCGGACAGCGTCGATCGGCTGCGGCTCCCAGGTTGTGTGCGAAGAAGCTTCGATGGGGATCATGGCCAGAGGAGAGCGGGCCGGCACCACTGCGTGGATCGTAACCGTTTAGATTTAGCAAATTGATTGCTGGGTTTCATGGGCTTTGACTTCCGTCAATGGACCAAGCTACGATCTTTTTATTACTCTTTTCTTCTTCTTTTCTCTTTCTTTTCTATATAAGTTTTTTTACCACTATATTTTATTTTTATTTTACATTTTACAAGGAAATGAACGTTTGAATGATCAACAAAAATTCAGGTGTCAACACCGTTTATTAATTGCACCAAATTTTAAGTTGTGAAACGGAATGTTATAAAGTTAATAAAATATACGAGACAGTCTTCTGACACCTAAAGTACATTCATGTAATCATATTATATTGGACTTAACACGTTTAGTTTACGTAATAACGTGATTGAATGGTTGACATAGGCAAGTGTTTTAACAATGACTTGTGATGGAGGGGTCTATTGGAATATGCTACATAAATAGGTTATAGTCCTCCCTCCTCTCCTATAATAAAATTAGTGTATCGCAGGTCCTTCAATTGGAAATCTACAGGCAACATTAATAAAAATCTAAAACATAACAATCCCAAAAGGAAAGGTTGTCTGGAAATTATTGCAACAGAAAATATTGACTTTAATTAATTTGGCCTTTTGAGATTTACAAAATTATAGGTTAGTCCATTGTAGATGCATTAAATAGCTCTTTTTAAATTGTTGTCGAGGTAAATCATGGGAGCCAAAAAGATGAGTCAATTTCTCCTCTTGTACTAGACTGGATCAAAGGACAGTAGGACCGACTCACCTAAAATGTGGGCGGTTGGCTAGCTTTTGCTTTGGATCGTTGGGCCGGCGAACTGTTTTTTCAAGCCTAGCCCTCGAAAATATATTTACATTTATCTTTCATTGACTTTTCTATCTCAACACATAAATATATAAAAGACATTAAAAAAACAAAATGGAGCCAAATTCTGATATGAAAAAGAAACAAAGCAAGACATAACACATGGGCAAAGTAGTAACGTAGAACACCACAAATTCCGATAATTATTTCCACTCATATTTCGTTTTTTATTATCAATTAATCATATAAATAAATGTTGCGATCTGGGCAAGCTTCCATAATTCATCCACAGACTGACCGAGTAGGATCGCAAAGAACGAATCGGAGTACGAATTCTCCATCATCGCATTGAGGTCTGACACGAACCCACGCCTCTTCCTGCTGCAAAACTCCAGGAAATACGCCGTCACACAGCATACCCATCATCCCATCTGCAACCGGATCCTCTCAGCGGCCAATACTTTGGTGGCCATCTCGCCCTCAATCGGATGTAGTCAGCGATGCCTGTGATAAGGCCAATGGGGGCAGTATCATTGCCTGTCCATTGCCATACGCGAGCGCTTTCGTGGTATACAATCCCCGTGAACTCAGCCTTCACGTCACCGACGTAGGCCTGGAGGTAGTCTGCGTTCACTCGGAATTGGCTGCCGTTGTTGGTCGTGATGGTGGGGGAATATCCATTGGTGAGGAAGCTCTCGATGATCATGAGAACTGTCGGGTAGCCTCTTCCCCCACCGTTGCTTTGATTGAACGTCTCAAAGACAAAGTCAGAAGCATCTGATAAAGCTTCCAAAGCGTATCCAAATCCGATCTCGTCCCCGAATCTGGGCTCAACGGTTTCGGAGGTGTTGTCGAGGACTTCACAGATGATGTCTCGAGCTGCTTGTGTTGGCTTCAGAGCAACGAGGACAAAGGTGACGAGAAGGAAGAGCTTCAAAGGTCTCATTCTGAAAAGATGTAATGTATCAGCTTACGATGAGGTTTTATGAAATCGCGGAGTCTATAAATAAGGCGGCTCGAGGATGAAATGAACACACAACATCTATTCAATTAATGTAGTTGACTATTGTGTCTGCACATGCTGTAGTGATTGTTTGTCACTATCGCAGTTTGTTTATATCCGTAAAGTGGAGTGCAAGTGCATTTATCATGAACGCTTGGAATCATGAAAATTTCCGAAAAGCCAAAAAGTAATTAATTAACTGTGAAATAGAGAGAAGGACTACAGTTGTCTCATGTACCGTGATGACATAAGAGACTAAGTGAGGCCTAAGTCAATGAGTTTGTAGAGTGGAACTATCTATTTTTGCCACTTAAGTCAATGAGATTTCATTCTTAGAAAAATTGAGATTTTCATGTTGAGACGGACATTAATGCTATCAATTAAAAGAACGCTACCTGTGTTACAAAGAAGATCAATGTGGCTCTAATTTGGAATGATTTTGATAAGCATTCTGTCACGCCCGATCCCAATAGGTGCACATCCCTCGCAGAGGTCGATTTGTGTAAAGGACATCCCGGACTTGACGACGTCACTCTCCCAACACCCAACACCGAGATTTAAAGACACATTAAAAGCAACTCACCACCTATTAAACAAACACACAACCAAGGATAACCAAAGAAATTAACACTTGTACTGGTATTGGAAATCATTTACAATATCCAAGTACAACCCGAACACCAACAAAAATTAACATTTTATTCAAGGCCACCATTCTACAAAAATTTTAAGTGGCTCGAGGTCAGAATCCATTTTCTGGGCTCCTCCCAAAAATGCATCGGTATCATATTCCATCCTCAAGGTGGGGTCCGCAAAAGTGGTTTTAAACAACAATGAGAATAATCTCGTTGAGTAATTCCCTCAACCTAAATTAGGCTAACGTTGAACCGACGACTAAAGCCATTTTAACACATAATCGCACATAATTCAACTTTTGCCCCGTTTATAAATCTAATCTTCTTGGACCACTCTCGGTTATTAGGCATTAAATCAACAATAGTAGTCACGCCGACGAATTTAATCACAATTTTTGCACATACACGCCAGCATTTCTATGTCTACAACGCATGTTATGCATATGCTAATGCCCGCACTCATGCTCATGCCTCATCAATGCATTATCGCACACTTGTACACTAGCACTCAGCCATTTCTCAATTTCTCCTCCGACCCCTTTAAACGCATCAGGTCCGATCCGCGTAAAAACACATCAGGTCTATCACTTCAAGATCGATCTCGGCTCCACGAAAACGCATCAGGCTCATGACACATTACCCGCATAAAATTCAGGTTGGTCATCTTCCGTCAAACCGGGCATCGTCCCTCGTAACACCCTCTCTCTCTCTTCACTATCCCGCGTAAAGCGCATTAGGGTTTATTGTGATCACACATTCCGTATCCCCCAATTTTTATCCCGAACTCTGCGTTAGGCGCTCTTTCTTTTTCAATTTAGGTGATCACAATGCACATGTCACTCTTACACTTATAAATGTACATGCCGTGCCAATGCTCATGATACACATCCATGACTGCAATAATCACACTTGGGCACTCACAAATTTCACAATGAGCATTCAGTTCAATAAATCATGAACCCAATTAACCAAACCATCCAGCACAGTCATGGCACAAATTCGACAAGTAATTTATGCATATAAATCACCCAATTGGATCGGTATGAAATTTATGCACCAAAGCTCGCCAAGCTAATCCATTCTTAGTCCCGCTAGACATGCAACATGGCATCATCAAATTAACCACATCCAAGGCTCAATTAGCCAGTCAATTACACAACTCGATCATTCCCGGTAATTGTATGCTTTAGACCTCAATTTAATCGCGCCATACCAAATTTAATCCCGTCGTGGCGACCATTATACCGTAATTTCTAGACTAATAATTATCGCCAAAATGCTCCATTATACTCCTCAAATATCAATCTAATCAGCCATCATAAAACTAAATAAGGCGCACACTATAATCCACATTTTAAGCCCAAACTTACCCCAAATTTGGGCCATTCCAATCCAATCCGTCCATCCATTGAACCGTGCCTCTCGGCCACGAAACCTCCATTAATTTATCGCATTAAGCCCGTTGAATAGTCACAAAAACAGCCACCACCCGTCAATTAATTTCATCCACCAAATCCACCACTTTGTCCAAATCCCGACACCTATACTTCGCCACATCACAGCACTATACGGGCCACTAAACCTCGACCAAATAATCATCCTCGATCACCAAAAACATCACAAAACCAGCCCCTAACAGCAGCCATCATTTAACCCCTAAATTACCCTAAATTAACCTCTAAAACTCATCTAAAAATGCAAATTATCCTAATTCGGTTTTAGGGTCAAACTCACTAGGTGTCCTAAGCTTGAAAAGGGCCGAACAAGCGATGAAAAAAGGGGGGCAGCGATTAGCGGTTCCTCGCCGGAACGATGTGGTGGGTGGCTATGCTCGGGAGAAACGGCGCGAGCCTGGCGGAGGGGGGTTTGGCTGGTTGTGGTGGTTCGGATTTGTTTGGATTTAATATGTGGATTATAAGCGCGTCCGTATTTGATTTGGTGGTGATCAATTGGAATGATATTTGAGGAGTATAATTGAGCATCTTGATGACAATCATTGGCCTAGAATTGGTGGTATAGTGACTAGCCATGATGGATTTGATTTAGATGAAGTCACGAACAACTTGAGGTTTAATTGGGCAATTATCGAGATCGATCGCTTCGTGCAAGTGGTAGCTAATTGAGCCGTGGTTGTGTTTTGTTTGATGATGCCATATAGCGTGTTTAGGCGTGGTTGGGGAGGAATATAACTGGCGGGGCCCTAATCGTGAAATTCGTTGACTCGGTTGCGTGAGTTTGTGCATAAATTGCATGTTAAGTTGATGCCATGGTTGAATTGAAATTGATTTGTCAGAGTGGGCATGCTGATTTGTGAAATTGATTATGCGCGGTGCAAGGTGAGCTTGTTACATTATGATTTAACGCATGTGAAGGCCGAGCTGGTTCGGGTGAGCCGGGCGGACGAGGCGCCGCCGCGCCGGGGAGGCAAGAGGGCGGTCACATGCGGCGCTTGGTCGGGCGATGCAGACGACACCCACCCGTAACCAATGAGGAAGAAGGAGAGAGAGGAAGAAGAAGAAGAAGAAGAAGAAGGAGAAGAAGAAAAGAAAAAAGAAAAGAAAGAAGGAGGAGAGAGAGGGTAGCAACAGAGGGCGTGTCCGCAGAGAGGCATGGGGGATGGGACGTCAAGACAAAAGGGGAGAGAGAGAGAGAGAGGAATTAAAAAAAATATACTCATTCAAATATTAAACGCAAATCGAGGGTCCAAATTCAAAATCGAAAATGGTCTACTGGTCCAAAATAAGCCTCGCACATAAAAAGGGACAAAGGCCAAATTAATGAAACCAAATTTTAACGAGGGAGGTCTACTAGTCCAAATTCACACTTGATCAAAAACTCCCATTTTTTTATCATTCCTGACAATCTCAACGTTGGCTACCACAATATTGACACCGTCCAATTTATTTCGTCCCAACACTCCCGAAAATCGACTTCAAAGTTTGGGGTCTAAATAACGGCAAAAATTCGATCGAAGGCGATTCTAGCGAAATCTCTAATTTAAAATAATAACCGGGAGTGATCAGTTCCCCCGGCGAGATTTTACTATAAAGCGCGATCGACAAATTACGATTTTATAAATCCCAAAAATGGGTCAAAATCCGAATGTCACACATCCAAGCTCGTGAGATGATCCCAATAGGTGCAGTTTGTCCTAAGAAAATCAACACATTAAAGGAATTATAAGACTTGGAAGAGCATAACTCTTTTTTTTTTTTTTTTTATGGTCAATAAGACTCATTAAAAGGAACAATCCCTTCTATCCCTGTCACATAGAGTGACCAAAAAAAAAAGTGCTTTCGCTTGATTCTGGTTGTATGATCTTATGCTTTCCGAGTATTTCTTTTGTGATTTGAGTTTAACATTTTATTGATGACAGGTATTCTAGAGCATTTTTAATGAAACGAGAGTGAATCCATTTTCCCGATTGACCAAAAAAATGGCTATCATATTACAGATGATCGATTCGTACAGAGGAAATTACTTCATAAGAGATTGCGTCGAGTACAAATTGAATATGAGATCTTGTGTTGAACCCGAGTCTAAAGCCATTTCAGTTCCGAATCAATGAGAATCTCTACGAAAATGGAGCTATTTCACCGGCAAAAGATTTGTTTTCTCATTTGAGGTACAAACATCTCACATGTAGGTTGCACTAGCATTGAATGAGTTCCTACAAGTCAAAGACTCAAAATAAAATATGCATGCAGTTTGGGTGAAAAAAGGCTGTGATTTTCTTGAAACAATGCATTCTATTTGTAGTATCTCTTATCCCCACTTGAATAGGTTGAATTTAGTAATGTGATGCATAAAATTATACTAACAAAATGGCAGCGTAGGAAATTAAGGGGTTGGTAGGATATCATGTTGCAAAATCAATAATGTGCATTAAAAAACAAATTTTGAGCTCTCTTCCTAAGCTAATAACGACAAAAAATAAATAAATAAAGAAGAAGAACAAGTGATAATTGGGGACCGCAATTGAAAGACAAAACGTTGATGGACCGGCCCAATTGACATTGAACATTTCATAAGTGGTGTCAATATTGCTAGGGTCAAAGTAAGTTTAGCCGTAGATTTTTATGGTTCTATTGTATCATATTATTATGAGACATGATTTTATATTAATACAAAAACTAAAGCACAACAAATTACATAAATTGTCATATAAGAATTTTTTTGGTGCAACAACAAAATAGTTACCTTTTATGTGAGCAATGCTTTATATGATTGGATATAATTTTACACAAAAAAGCTCTTCTGAAATTCTAAACCTTAGTATGAAATGCAATCTACTCATTAATCATTCATGTGATACTATCAAGTCTTAATCTTGTTAAGAGTAATTATAATATCCACCTCCAATGTAAAACAAATTTGGACGCAAAAATCCACTGTTGATTTGAAAAGGTGAATAAAGCCCCTTGTGTAAAATTTCTTTTCTAGTTGTGGTATATGCTATATTATGCATCTTTTCAAAAGGTGACAAAGTTTAATGGGTATTAGTACTGTCAATTGCTAAAGTGATAGTGTTAGAAATTTAATTGTACAAGACAATGGAGAAGTGATAACTAGATAGACTAGATTGCAATTTCAAAAAAAAAAAAAAAAAAAAAGATTCGATAGCATCACTTGAAAAATTTAGAGCTCATTCGCAATAAAAAAGGCTCATCACTCAACTGCATTCCACTCATAAAAATTCAAACTTCTAATATGCTATTTTTTTTTACCTTTATCTTTTTAAAAATTGAAATGTAAATTTTAAATATTTGTGCTTTCTTTGTTGTCATATTTTGAAGGGTCAAGTTTGTAATTTCAAAAATATAGTGGGGTCGAAATCTACAAAAAAAAAAAAAGTCAATCAAATGTACACTTCATGTAAAAATTTATAGGCGTATATTATGGAAAATAAAAATTTGAGACCCTATTCAAATAGGGAAAATTACCAAAAATTCTAAATGTATCTCACTTGTGTCAATTAAGTCCTAAATTTTTCAATTGTGCCAATTATGTCCTAAACATTTTGACAATTTTCCAATTTAGTCATAAACCTTAATTGTGTCAATTTAGTCCCAAACCTTTTAACAATTGCGAAAAGCGAAAAAGTAATTAACTAATTGTGAAAAAAAAAAAGAGAAAAAAGAACTATAGTTGTTTCATGTGCTGTGATGACAAAAGAGACTAAATAAGCGCTAAGTCAATGAGTTAGTGGAGTGGAACTATCTATATTTGCAACTTAAGTCAATGAGATTTCATCCTTAGAAAAATTGAGTTTTTTCATATCGAGACAAACATTAGTGCAAACAATTAAAGGAACGTGCTTGTGTTACAAAAGAAAATCAACATGGCTCTAAATTGGTATGATTTTGATAAGCATTCAAGCTCATAAGTTGATCCCGTAGGTGTAGTTTGTCCTAAGAAAATTGATGCCTTGGAGGAATTATAAGACTTGGAAGGGCATCACTCTTTATATTTTTCTCTTTTCCTTCTAGAATTGTATATACAATTTATTTATTTATTATTTTTTCTTTTTTTTTTTCTTTAAGAATCTAGTTTTCCAGTCAAGGTAACCTGGCTACAACAAGAAAGTATTGAAAAGAAAGGCACTTGAAATACATGAGCAATCACATTGAAAAGGAATAGTCCTTCCATCCCACCATTGTCACGTGGGGCGACCAAAAAAAAGTGTTTTCGCTTGATTCTTCATTTATATGATCGTGAAGCATTTTCCATGTTTAAGGTTTGAATCATCTCTACCCACCTAACTGATATGTTATTACACATAAATTGAGATAATTGTCAATATAAAGGGTATGGAGCTATTTTCCATTTTTATAAATGAATGGGCATCCTTGAGCAATTTTCAAGAAAAAAAGAGAGGGAATCCATCAAATAAATTGCCTTAGTGTTGGAGTTGCACAAATCATAAGTAGGAAATTACTCCGACAAGAGATTATGCCCGGTATGAATTGAATATGAGACCATGTATTGAGCTTAAATTTATAACCATTTCAGCTCCGGGTCAATGACAATCTCTTGGAAAATGGAGCCATTTCACCACCAGCAAAAAGTTTTTATTTTCTTATAGGAAGAAAAATCACATATAAAGGTTGCATTAGTATTAAATGAGTTTCTGTAAGTTAAAGACTCAAACATCACATCATAGAGTTTCTATAAACGTTCTTGAAACAGAAACGGATTCCATTTGTAGTATCCAAAATTCTTATCCCCACTTTATTAGGTTGGAAACAGCGACGAAATGCATAAAATGAAAGGATAGTATCTTGTCCCACCAAAAATAAAATAATAGTACCAAAATGGTAGCGCAGGAAATCAAAGGGGTTGCTTGTATATCATGTCGCCAATTGAATAATTGGTATAAAATCTAGAAATTGAGCTGTCTTCCTAAGCTAATAAAGAATGATTATATCGATAATCTCACTCACTATCAAAAACAAATTAGATGAACAGGTGATAATTGTTGACCACAATCAAAAGACAAAAACGTCGACGGACCGGCCCAATTGACATTAAACAAATGACAAAAGATCCCGTCGGACGAAGAATGAACTTTTCATCAAGGATGTCAATATAGCAAGGGCAGGAGTAATTTTAGCCATGGATTTTATTTTCTTATTATACAATACTATTATGAGAGAAGATTTTATTTAAGGACCAAATCTAAAGGATGACAAATTACATATCAATTGTCACATAAGAATTTTTTGTGCAAAAAAAATAGGTACCTTTTACATGAAGTAATATTTTATATGATTAGATCTGTTTTTTATGAAAAAAGTTCATCGGAACTTTTTAACCTTGAATATGAAGTGCAATCTAATCATAAGCCATTCTTTGAAACTATCAAGTCTTAATCTTTTTAAGATTAATTATAACGTACACATCCAATGTAAAAAAAATATTTACATAAACAGCCTAGATCCACCATTTTATTTAAAAGAGTGGATAGATAAAATTCTTAAATCAATGGTGGTTAAGGCCCCCATGTAAAATTTCCTTTACACTAGCGGTATATGCTTTATTTTTCCTCAACAATGTAGAAGTGATGACCTGACTACATTTCCATAAAAAAAAAATTGGGATTTGGTTGCATTAATTGAAAATTTTATGACTCACCAGAAACAAAAAAAGGGCTCATTAATCGAATACATTCCCATACAAATAAAGTTCGGACTTCTAATATGCTTTATCTTTTTATTTTTTGGAAAAATTCATTTTTTTTTTTTAATTTTGCACTTTTTATGCCACTTGTTCTTTTCATATTCTGAGGGGTGAAGTTTATAATTTTGAAAATTCAGTAGGGTTGAAGTCTACAAAAGAGGTCAAATATACACTTCATATAAAAATTTACAAATGTACCATGTATCATATGAAAAATAGAACTTCAAGACCCACTCAAATAAGTGACGCTTCGTCCTTGGATCCACTTCAGACATTTACATGTAAGTGAAGTTGGCTGAGCTTTATTTGGACCAAATCAAAAGGTTGTACAGCTACAGTCATGTTCGGGGATATGTCGGCAATCGTCTCCACCGCAGTCAACACCGCATTGACAATAGGCGCCTAGGAGGTCTAGTGGTGGTGCGGCCATGACTGCGCGGTGGTTCAGGGCACCACTGCGGGCTTCACCAAATAGGAATTGCTCGAGTCCATGTTAAGTGTGGGGAGGGACACCGGCAAACTTGATGACATTCCGGGGAAGTAGGGAGGAGGGATTGTGGATGAACACACAAGCACTGCGTGAACTTCAAATGTTCAAGAAAGGGGCTGTGACGTGAACAAGTCACATCAGTTTGTAACCTCAGACGGCTAAGTCTTCAAAACCTTACTAATATATGGCCGTTGGTCTAAGGGCTGGACTATCGGGTGAGTTCATTATAAAACTTTACAAATATATTAGCATGTGTTCGCACATGTTTTGGGCTTTTACGTCAATTCTCGTGACATAACATTGTTGGCGTGTTGTCCCGCCCACTCCTGCAATGCCGGATTTCGAGAAAATCATTGCGATCATAACGTCTCAAAGTCATCACTTCATATATTGTATTGTTATTTAATCATCCATCGCCTCATAGTCAATTCACCGCGTGTTGATAGCAATTGTCGTACGGACCAAGCCTTTCTTCGCTATTAGCCTCTCTCGCAATCAACATCGAAAAATTCCTATTGAATTTTATGGTCTCAAAAAGTCATAGAAGCAAGTACGCTCTCAAATCAAATGAGAGCTTCACCTCCCCCCATTCAAGGGAAAAACAAAAGGAATCTCCAAAGGCCAAAAAGTCTACGACAAACCCGAGCCAGTGAATAAGCGGGCCGTATGGCCTAGCCCATTTCCCAGCTGGTTCAGCCTATTGATACTGAAGGGGCCGCCCCATGCCATTTTTTTTTCTGTAACTTAAAAAAAAACCAAGAAAAAAATCAAAGCACTAATAGTAAGTGCCGTCTTTCTCTGGATGCTTCTTTCTTGTCGTGAAACTCACACATACTACTTCTAGAATATGTCGTTCGCTTCTGCCTATAATAATTTGCAACAATAGGAACGAAAAATTTACGATAAGGTTGGCCCATAATCTCCAATGGTCGACTCTCTTCATGTCCCTCTTGGTTGTTGCTATTTGATTTCGTTTGTTTGCTGTGGATTTTCTCTATTTTTGCAGCGGTTGAAGCAGAGCTTTCAAGGATTTTGCAATGGTAATTGAGAACAAATCTCAACCTGTTCATTACGCTGTTTGATTTTTGAGAGGTGAAGAAAGACGGATGAACAGGGACGCGAGAGTGTTTCACATAGAAACTCCCATGCAAAGATCTAATCCAAGAAATTTTGCCTATGTTAAACTCCTATCATAATTATATTTCATCATGTAATCAATTCGTGGTCAATCATTAGAAATACTCCGAGTTGGTAATTGATGTCATATACTAATACTCTCTCATGGGATAGAGATCAGCATAATTGAAGCATCTTACTTGCTCGAAGCAAATTGTGGTCTGGGTGAGCTTCGTTAAACTCATTGTTGGTGATTGGTTGGTGCTTCCGGCTGACCAAGCTTCTTTGCACTCTTGAGTTTTTCACTTATAGTAGCAGATTTTATGCATGTGAATCTTCATTGCAAATGTAGCCACTGGAATTAGCAAAAATGTAGCTGCTGATCTATAAATATCATGACTGGCCACTTTAAGTTGGTTATGTGTTGATTATGAATATTTTAGTGATTGCAACATTACATCACGACGTAAAACTTTATCTAGAAACTTGTTTTTGTTTTATATTTGCAGATTTGTGCTCATAAAATTGAGGAAGAGGATATTGGTGATTATAGATCTTGTATTTTGGCTCGTGTTTTCATGAGTAATAATATCATTAGGTTTCATCGTTGGAATATACAATTTAAATGCGTGCTTGCCTTGTTAAATTTTATGGTGAGAGATGGTATGGCACTAAAAGAAAATGGTCATATAAGAATGTTTTTGGCAGATGATTCTTGTTAGTTGGCCTAGCTATCGCCACTCTGAAGAGCATCTAAAAATGCTGGGTTGGATACTTAATTGCTATTAGAAGAAAGGTTCACCAAATTTCTAGGGTGTTTGTGCCCCCTATCCTTTTGAGAGGAGTGCAGGTTAGAAGAGTGGTACTGAACCAGGGAATATGGACAAGTAAAATGATTATTGTTGGACGTAAAGGTCTATCAATCAATCTACAAATAAGAACCTGCACGTAAATAAAAATAAACAACAGTAATTTCTTTTCAAGAAACACCAAAAGAGGACTTCACTTTCCTTCCATCTGTATTTGTTGTATGTCGATATTGGAGGCAAATCACTGTTTACACACATTTTGTGATGCTTACCACTTCCATAAAGGTTGCAATAATGTCATAAATTAAGGTTATTCCCTTGGCTAAATGAAAACATCATGATCTTGTTTGTTCTACACTAAATAGCACCGACATCGACACTTGACATGTGACACGACACACCGATACGCGTCATTTTTCAAAAATAGAGAATTCCAACACTTTGACACGTGGTATATTAAATGTATATTAAATGTGTATATATATGATAAGTTATGATTATTTGAATCAAATTAATTTGATTCAAATTCACAAATAAATAAATAATAATAAAAGAGCCTAGAATGAATTTACGCTAAAAACATAAATTCACCATTTGTCAATATCATTCATTGTTTCGAATTGACAAATTCAACTACATTCCATTCCAATAATCCACAAAACTTGGAGGAAAAAAAAAAAAGCAATCCACATTCCACCATTAAATTTAACATTTAATAATAAGTCGAAAAAAAAAAGTCCACTTTTTACCATCAAATATAACAAGAAATCATTCATCTACATTATCCACTCCTAAAAACAAATTTCATCTCCGGCTAATCAAGTGAAAGAGGACATACTCATCAAGTGAAAAAAAAAAAAAATAACAATCCACATTCACTACATTTTTTAAATTCTTACAGTACACTTGAGTCTCGTTTGTTACTCTGTGTCCAGTGACAAGGTCAGCTTTCTCTCTCTCTCTCTCTCTCAGGTTCAATTAAAAACCCTTGCTCTTTTACATAAAACTCTACATCAGATTCTTAAATTTAATTTCAAATTTGATTCAATATTTTTATTATTATTATTATTCACTATCAAATGATTAAGAAGAGGCAGCTCATGTAAAGACAAAGTATATAGGAAATTTTGAGCAAAAAAAAAAAAATTACATGCAGATACAGAGAGTCTTTCAAATCAGTGAAAGAGAGAATGAGAAAGGGAGAGAGAGATTGAGAAAGAAAGCAAATAGGACATACATATCAGCGGTGAGTTTCTTTTTTTCTTCTTCACGATTAGGTTTTTTTTGGGGCTGGCTGGGTACATTAATTTTGGGTTGCCTGGGTATATGACTTAAGTACATATATTTTTGCTAGATTTACATTTTGAGTTCTAATTTATTGAAAATGTTTAAATTGACCCCGTGCATGTCGGAATGGCTTGTCGGGATACTGGACTTGCATGTCATTAGCGTGTCTAGAGTGCTGATCACGTGTTGGATGTCTGACACCTGTTGACCACGTGTCGGTGTCCAACACATGTCCAACACCGACGTGGAGGCCCCCGGAGAGTGTCCATGCTTCCTAAGTTCTACCCTTGTTGCATACGTTTTTGCTATCAGGAATAAAGCGCTAAATTATCCTTCATCGTGAAATGACACGTCATCCTTCATCCTATACTTGACACAATTAGAAAAACATTATTGCCTAATACATTTCTAAGAGCTTCTTAGTTCTTACTGCACTCGCTCGGACGCACAACCGATGGGAAGAGCTACTGGCTGCAAGCAGCAGTGACAATGAACTGAACTTGGAGCTTTTCGCGCGGAGAGGCGACAGAAGTGGCGGGATTGCAGAGTGATTACGGCCATTGATGAAGCGAGGGAGTGGCGAATGAGCGGACTGAGGTCCAGTGTTGATGCTACCTGAATTGACGAGCATTGATGCAGTGGGTGCGAGGTTTAACCCGGTGGTCTTTTGTATTTCGGATCCAGGTTTGGGTCTATCCAGACATGTATGTCAGCCCAACATATTATTGACTACGCAACTCGGTCACATGGCTCAAAAATTCAAGGAGGAGGCGATCATTTTCAGCTGAATCACCAAAATCAATTTTATGGGAATTCTTCTAGAGCTTTTTACTTTTATTGACTGGCCATCGGAAATCTACGACTGTCATGATGTATAGTTCGCCTAAAGACATTACATTGGAATTGGGCGAGATCTTTCCAAAATCGAAATTCATCGTCCACGAAAACTAAAATCCATTTCTTCAAATTTAAAGTTACGCACAAGTTCTTATCATCTTACCGGCTATACACAGGATTGCCATCCATCAGATGGCCATCATACATCTGCAAGTGAAGCAGCAGATTTTGGAGGATTCTTAGACGTAAATATTGCACTTTTCTACTGCAGTAGCATCTTGTTAAGTGGACGCTTATTTGTCCAAGAAGATTTACTTCAACCCAGAAGCAGTGGACTGCAGGATGGTAGAAAAACAAAAGAGCAGGGAGAGCAGTCTTCGAAATTGTTGTGGAGTATCCAGACCCCATCATGCAGTAGCGCATCCATGTCACCCTGGAACTTCGACATCAATCCAAGCGAGACCTGCAAATTACGGACCCAATGCTTTTGGAATTGCACAAAACAATCCACAATAACATGTCTCTCTGATTCTCCAAAGTCCGGTATCAATGCCCAACCAAGAAGCAGATCCACAATGTCCACAAAATGGGTTTGGAAGCATATAGAGATCGGAGTTATAATGCCAAGAGGCTATGCAATAAACTCAAGGAGCTTCACTCATCTTGGAGTAGCTGTCAGCATGCTTTGAGAATTGGTAATGCATATTTTTCAATTCCATTAAAATTCCCAACTTTAAGAAACTGGAGGCTGTCGAGTGCCAGTTCTGCTGTACCATCTCCAGCAATTATGTTAGGAGCGATGGTAGTGACCAGCTAATGAACCTATCCACCATAGTAAATGCATGACATAGTTGTCTTCCATTAGATATTATTGAATAGAAAAGCTACAGCGCAGAGAGGGCCCCATATGCCGTGGCAACTAATTGTCTGACCGAATATGATCTGCTCAGGAAGTTGATAAAATTACCATATCTTATAATACAGTGCTATCTGTCTAATTGATAGATTGTACCGTGCATCATTTATATAGGAGAGGTGGTCAAGCAATGAGCAACACCAACAATAAGAGCAACAAACTAAACGTCATCCCACTAAGCAGGTTCAAATATATGAATCCTTTTGTTCAATTTTGTATCAAGTCTAAAAATAGCATTCTCTAGAAAGGGATGAAATCAGTTACTCTGGTGCTTTCTAATGTAAGTGATCGCCTTTATAACCGAGAGGTCCAAGACAAAGGCTAAACTGCTAAGTTCTTGTATGAAATAACAAGTGAAAATAAAGATCATTCAATTTGTTTCATGCTCCTCCAGATTTTATGCCTTTGGAGAGAGAAGTTATCGCATGGGGAATTAAGAATCCCCAGTGGCATCTATATTGGACCATGAGACCATATTCCAGAGGAGGGCAAAGAAAAAAGTGCCAGCAAGATGCCAAGATTTAGCTCGAACCTCAACATGTTTGAAGCTAGCATGACAAGCTTATTGCAATGGCCCAACCATGACAATATCTTCCTAAGCAAATTTTTCCTAAATATTTGTTGCTCATCTTTTTGTTCTCTAATTACAGCGAAACTCACTAAGTAGAGAAAAATGCAGAAAACAAAGGAAGAAAGCATGATTTCAACTGGCTTCATCGAGGCTGTAAAAATTTTTCACCGGTCTCAAAGGATCTTTCCTACATAATGAAACAGTTAGCTAATTCACTCATGGAAGAGTGGAACCGAACTCAATCTCCTTAAATGCCTATTTACCCTTTCGGTTCCTTTGTCGCCTCCTGCATCCCACACTTCGAATAAAGCTCTATTGCAACAAAATCTTAGCAAATATTTTTCATCAAAATTCATCGGTTCGCACAATTGGCCATTAGGAAGTATCTGCCACGAAAACTCGAATTTCAATCTAACGACCCCCCCTCTCGCCTGGGAATTCCGACCAGCATTGCTTCACGTGACCCAGGTTCCACTTGATTTCCCATGTCTGACTTTTTGCACCATTTCTCTTCTTCAAGGGTGACGGTGGGCATGATTTGGACGTCTGCAATGTAATGCATTCGATTGCTCTCTTGTTGAAACCCATCATTGTGAGCCTCAGTTTCCCGAGAGGGAAGAACTGAGACGAATAGAGAGGTGGGGAAGAGAACCGGAACATGCTTGCCGCCACCAGAGCTACGCGGGACTGTGATTCTGAACAGCTGGGAGGAAGAAGTGAGTACTCGATATTATGCGGCGATCCGTTTGAGAAAACTAAGAAACCGTCAAATTCTTGAATTCATTTAAGAAAACCAACATGGATTTTGATATAATTTTTTTGAAAAATAAAATTTTGAACATGAATCTAAATATGAGATTAAATTCTCTATAGCAAATATTTGTAATTTTTTTTTTTTGGTAAGGGGTCGCCTCTCCTTCTCCCTTTCCTTTATGGCCAATGTTGGGTACATAGCCAGATTGATGAAGTTTCATTAAGGATATGTGTAGTAACGTTTCTATTTCTAGAAACAATTTATGTTCAGAAATTATTTTTTCTATTTATATTCCCTAGACGAGTATCTCGAGCAAAAAAATGCTTTAATAACTCGCACAAAAAATTATATTCCTTGAGTAGAAAAAGAATAGAAATGCATTTGGTAGGACACTAAAAAATTTCTACTCCCAATTTTTTTCATTTAATTATAAAATTATCGGTGAAGACTTAACAATTCATATTCGGATAAAATTGAACTAGAAATAGAATAATAATATATTATAATATAGAATTGAATAACCTTAATATAATCATAAAGAAAATTATTCCTTATAAACAAAGCAAACATCGGATATTGATCGAGGAAATTGCAGTTTATGGGACTTAACAATTCATGTTTGAATAAAATTGGACTAAAAATAGAATAATAATATATTATGATATAAAATTTGATGACCTTAATACAATCATAAAAAAAATTACTGCTTATAGACAAAGCAAATACTTGGGTGGTGATCAAGAAAATTATAGTTCATGGGGTAGGATTTTAGGATTTTGGGTTAGGGTTAGGGTTTAAGGATTTCGATTTTGAGGTTTAGGGTTTGAGGTTTTGGATTTTAGGATTTTGGATCCGGGGTTTGGATTTAATGTTTGGGTTTTGAGTTTAGGGTTTAAGGGTTGGGTTTAGGGTTTGTTGTTTAGTAGTTTAGGGTTTACATTTAGGGTTTGGGAATTATGATTTAGGATTCAGAGTTTTGTGATTGAACGTTTTAAGATTTAGGATTTGAAATTACGATTTTAGGTATTAGGGTTTCCAGTTTAGAGTTTTTGGGGTTTAGAGTTTTTGGGGTTTAGAGTTTCAGGTTTTGGGTTTGGGATTTAGGATTTGGATTTTTGGGTTTAGGATTTGGGGTTTAGCGGTTTATGGTTTTAGGATTTAGGATTTTTATTTTAGTATTATGGGTCTTAAGGTTTTGGTATTGAGGTTTAAGGTTTTGGTTTTAGAGTTTAGAGTTTAGGATTTAATATAAGAATATCTTGTGAAAGAAAGAGCTAATCTTGTTTCTCTTTTTGTTCTAAAAACAGAAAAAGTAAACTTTTTCTTACTTCTTATTTCTATTCTAAACCTATTCCCTAACCGCTTTTTGTTTCGGAGAACAAAAAAACTAGCCGACGTTACTAAATGAATTTTTGTTCTTTTTTGTTCCAAGGGGAACAAAAGAATAGAAAAACAGAAACGTTACTAAACAGATCCTAAAGCACCCTAAAATTCTAAAAACCAGTCAATTGAAATTGCTGTAAAAATTTCAGGCTCTAGAATCGATTCGATTCTCTCTCATCATGAGAGCTTCTCTCTACCCTATTTTGTGGTAGCTCTCTTCAATCTCAATCCAAATTTCTAACCCTAATCCCTTTCCTATGTCCATCCGCTTTCCTGTTTTTTTTTCAATCTTTCCACTTCTTCGTGGAAAAATCATTACCCCTTTACATCGAAACCCAAAACCCCATTAAACCCTAAACCCCTTCCCCATTACCCACAAACCCTACCAGCTCTTTCTTCTTCTCTCTCTCGTGTCCTTGGTCTTGACAATTTTGCCACCAACAAATGGCTGTTGATGCAATCGCCTTGGTGATGTAAGGTCGCTTGGTCTCGCTAAAGCTTTAAAACCTCATGGAAATGCACAAGAAAAAAGCGAGGATAGAAGATTCCAAAGGTAAAAAAGCGAAACGCTTCAGTCCTTATGAGAAGAACTGTTCTATTATACCTGTTTTAAAATGAAACTTAGCTACTTGAGACTCCCATTCAGTTGCTTTCGAGAGGAGAAAATATGAGCTTTGGTGGCCACCGCCAATAAGCCACTAAGTTACAAATGAAGTTCAGATCTTTGAATTGTCGGGGGTTGGGCACACCCCGACAAATCAAGCTTTGAGAGTCCTTGTGACTCGGGAGAGGCCCTCTTTAATGATTTTAATGGAAACTAAAAATTAAGAAGAAGTTGTACCGCGTTTCAAGTGAAGGTTGCAGTTCCAAAAGTGCTTTATAGTGAATCCTGTTGGCATAGCGGGGAATGGCTTTGTTTTGGAATGAAACTATGTCGATCACAATAGATTCATACTCCGGGCATCTAGTGAATCTTGTATGTGAGATTGCGAAAGCAAACAGAGAATGCGAATCACTTTTGTCCAGGCTCCAAATGACTTCCACTCTAGGCTACAACTATGGGCTGAATCAGTATCAAATCAGCATAGCGAATCAACTCCCTTGGGTTTGTGTTGGAGACTCTAATGAAGTACTTTATTACTGGGAAAAGGTTGGCTTTGCGTATGGCTGAAAAACTACAAAATTCAAGTGTTCGGGGATTGTCTTGATGCTTGTTACTTGATGGATTTGGAGAGTCAATGGTGAGCGCTCACATGGACCAACAATAGAGAGAGGAGTGCATATGTTAAGGAAACACTAGATCGAGCGGTTTGTACTATAGAGTAGAGGATTACTTTCCCAAGGGCTGAAGTTATAGCATTACCGGCCTTAGGCTCGGATCACAGCCCCATTATGATATCTTTATTCCCGGATTTGGTCAAGAGGAAAAAGAATTCAGATTTGAAGCCTTTTGGCTAGAAGATGCTCAATGTGGGCATATTATTAGCGATGTTTGGCATTCTTCTAAGGCTGATTTGCTGGAAAAATTAAGAAGGTTTGCAAGGAGTTGGAAAAATGGAGTAGGAAAAAGTTCACCAATGCTTGTTGGAAGATAAACTCCTTGAAAAATGAACTCATGTCCATTAACAGTAACCCAGGTTTGGATGGTGAAAGAGAGCGAATTGCTTCTCTAAATAGGGAGATTGAAAAACTTTGGCGACAAGAGGAGATGCACTTTGGGAATGAGATCGAGAATAAACTGGTTAACGTGGGGGATAAAAATACAAAATACTTCCATGCAACAACGATTCAAAGGAGACAAAGAAACAGGATATCGATGTTAAAAACTCCAAAGAATGAATGGGTGCAGGACAGCAACCAGTTGAAGCAAATGACAATGAGTTTTTTCCAAAACCTTTATAGTTTTTGGGCTCTCTAAACTTTGAACCAGTCTTGGAAAACTATCCATGTTTAGTCGGGAGGAAATAAACCACAGTTTAATAGCAGACTCATCCTTGGAGGAAGTGAAGATGGCAATTCACCAGCTAGGTTCCACCAAAGCACCGGGGCGATGGTCCAGAATGGACAATTCTTTCAACGTCATTGGGAAGATGTCCAGCTCGATATGTTTAAGAAGATACAGAATTTCTTTACATATGGGTACCTCGACCCCGAGCTTAACAGAACACATATTACCCCGATCACAGACGTCCCAAACCCCAAAAACTAGAGCAGTTTCGACCTATCTGTTTATGTAACTTTGCCTATAAAATCATTTCTAAAGTCATAGCAAATAGACTCAAGCCGTGACTCAAGTCGATTACTTTTAGTGTCAAAATCAATGGAGAGCCCCAGCCTTATTTCCAACCTTCATGAGGCATTCGCCAAGGCGATCCACTATCCCCGTATTTGTTTATTCTAGTAGCGAGCGGTCTATCCTTCATGCTGAAACGTGCTTTGGAGAATGGGAGTATTCAAGGGATCCGGATGAATACATCCTCCCCACTTTATCCCACCTTTTGTTTTGCGGATGATTCAATTTTCTTTTTTAGAAGGAAGCATTAGAGAATGCCAAAACATTTCAGCTATCTTGAATCAGTATTGCATGCTTCAGGCCAAGCAATTAATAGAAACAAATCAGGGGTTTTTTTCAGCAGGGAGTGTCCATAGAGTTTAAAAAGGAATATGTCATACGAATTAGGAGTTCCAGAAATTGAGAAAACCGGCAAATATTTGGGCATCCCATCTGATTGGGGAGAAACGAAAAAGCAAATGTTTGCTTGGATCACAAATGGGTTAATATAAAGTTTGAAGGATGGAAGGAAAAGTTGATTTCCAAAGCCGGAAAGGAGATTTTAATTAAAGCAATGGTGCAAGCCATTCCCCAATATGCTATGTCGATCTTCAAGATACCAAGATCCATTTGTAAAGCGATTGAGAAGAAAGTGGCAGCCTTTCGGTGGAAAAATGACAGCGACCAGGCTGGTATGCATCGGAAGAGATGGGAAATTCTGAAATTCAGAAAAGATAATGGAGGCCTTGGTTTTCGGGATTTGATTTCTTTTAACAAGGCTATGTTGGGAAAAACAGTGTGGAGGATATTTCAAAATCTTTCCTCTCTCTCAAGCAAGGTTCTTAAAGGATTATATTTTCCTGAAGAAGACTTTTGGCATGCAAGCAAAGGGAGGGACCATCGTGGGGCTGGCAAAGCATCTTAATGGGTAGAGAAACCATTAGTCCTTTGATCCAAAGGGTAGTAGGGAATGGAGAGAGTATCGAATTAGGGAGGATAGGTGGTTAAAAAGGGGATTGATCGGGGACCGCAAATAAAAATGATCCTAGAATGGTGGCTGATTTGATCGACAAGAGAGCAAAGAAAATGGAAGGAACAACAGCTATATGACCTCTTCGACCACGACATTATGGCCGATATCTCTGTAGTCCCACCGAGCTCGCATGGGACACAAAAGATAGAATGGTGTGGACTAATTCCAAAACCGGGATTATACGAAGAAGAGTGCTTACAACAAAATCAGAGAGGAATCCGCGATATTCAATCCAACACTAGCCTCATCATCCTATCAAACTCCTCGATCCCTATGGACGAAGATCCGGCAGTCCCACACAATGCCTAAAATTAAATTTTTCTCTGTCAAAAAATGGTGGCTACCAGAGAAAACTTACATAGGAGGCAAATCATACCGATCCAATTTGTAGCATCCGCAAGCAAAGCCTGTAGATCTGTGGACCATATCCTCCTCCCCGTGCCCCCGGGCGAAGAAGGTATGGGATCATCCTTCCCCGCAAATACACATATCCTCTCATGGACTATCAAGATTTGATGAACGGCTTGCCAAATTCAAACATACCTGCAATCCTCTCGAGCTGTTGGCGAACGCCCCGGCAGATTTGGAAAGCGAGAAACAACGGCATTTTTCGGTCATCGAAACCAGATCCCGAGCGTGATTTGTGGAGAATGCTCACTCGTTATCTCAAATTGCACAAGATGGCTTCCTGTGAAGTAAAAAGAAGAAGCTTTATCAGCAATTCCTTCTCAGCGATGGCGACCACCGGAGAGAAAACTAAAAATCAACAGAGACGGTGCTTATCCGGAAGGAACGAGCGAAGGAGCTACTGCTGCTATCTGTAGAGACCACAATGGGCGCCTGGTGGACGGGTTCGCTCGATCGATCAAAGCTTCATCGGCGGCAATGACAGAAGCGACAGCCTTGGTACAAACCCTAAAGTACTTTCTCGTTCGATCGGGAGAAGAGGTGCGAGACCCGATCAAGGGCGACAGATCGGTTGGGAGCTCCTCCATGTGCTTATCAAGCCCAACAGCTGCGCAAGCCCTACTTGAAGCTAAATTTGGCCCATATCAGTAGAGAAGCCAATAGCGTGATTGATTGAATCGCTAAAGCTCAAAGGAGAAATAGCTTACAGAATAATTGGGTTCTTTATCCTCCTCAGGGTCTTTGGGATTTACTGTGTTCTAAAGCCCATGGAATGTATCCTCCAACTTCTTAAAATTAAATAAATATACTAGTTTTTCACCCCAAAAAAATTCCGTAATCGAAAGTGATATAAGAGGAAAGTTTTTCACCCCAAAAAAAAAAATTCCGTGAATCGAGTGATATAAGAGGAAATTGATATTTTTCAATCTTGTTACTCATCAGCAATTTCATATTAACTTTAAAACGGAATATGAGTTCTTATAATATAAACTTCATTGAATTGTTTCATCTAAGATCTTAATCTTTCCCATTTTGATAAAAGTTATTTCTTGCATAGACAGATGGGTCTATTTTGTAAAATGTATACATGCATATTTTCTTTGAAAATGAATTCACAAGTCAAAATCCGTTGTTGATATCAAGAAATCATATGTTGGTAGTAGCAATTTAAGGAGCAAGATCACAGGTTATTGTTAGCATTTCCATTGTCATTACCCAAAATCTCGTAATGAGGGAGGAAAGTTTGCGATGTCCATCGCCTTCTCCTCTGTTTTTGTCCTTGCTATCTTACAAATTTTTTTTTATCCTTTTGAAGGAGAATGCAAGAGAGTAAAACTATATGAAATACTGCAACACAACATTAAGCTAAGAGCCACAAGAAGACAATCTCAAAAGTAATTAGTATCGAGCTAGACTAGCTCAAGTCCCTCCCAACATAATACTAGATTGTGGGCAAATACACAAAGCTTTTCCAATCAAATTGTGCATGCTTCTCTAGACATCATTGCTATCTCTAAAAGGAAAATTAGCTGAAATTATCGGAGCACTCAAGAAGTTGAGAATGTTTCTAGTTCCATCTCGGTTATGTCATTGTTAATGGACACATCCGATAGGTAAGTAAGGGGTTTTGGAGGCATTTGAAGTTTACCAATATCTCCTTCAAGCATTTCTAGGACTTTGCTCATTGGAGGATGATGATCGGGGTTTAATTGTATACACCAAAGTGCAACTATTATCATCTTTTTAACACCTTCCTTTCCTCTTCTACAACTTCTTCCATTTCAACACTTGTACCTTCATTGACTTGGTCGTGTACCCACAAAGGAAAATAAAATTGGCTTGAGTGTTCTGCATTTGCATTTATATTCTTCCTTCTACCTGCCAATTCCATGAGCATCATCCCAAAGCTGTATACATCTGCTTTATAAGATACACCGCCAAAGCTTTTGTAGAGCAACTCAGCGCCATATATCCCAAGGTTCCTCTTGTAGCAGTCAATGAAACTATATTATGATCCGTGGGATAAAGTTTCGCTAGTCCAAAGTCAGAAACTTTTGGAGTGAAATTCTTATCTAAAAAGAATATTATGAGGCTTGATATCAAAGTGCGGTATTTGCATGTCACAACCCGATGTAAGTATTCGATCCCCTTGCCACCCCAAGAGCAATCTCATATATTTTCTCGTAATCAAGAAACTTATCACCTTCCTCACTAAAAATGTGCTTATCCAAAGATCCATTTGGCATGAGATCATACACAAGAGCTTGTTTGGAGCCTTCACAGCAAAAACCGATTAGTTGCACAACATTAACATGGTGAATTCTTCCAATAGTAGACACTTCACTAATAAAATCTTGGCCATTGGCCTTGCACTTCTTTAAGATCTTGATGGCCACTTCGTTGCCGCTTTTGAGCATTCCTTTGTACACGGAACCATATCCCCCCTCACCTAGTTTGTACTTGAAGTTTTTGGTGATCTTTTTTATATTCGAGTAAGAGTACCTTATGGGCAAGAAGTTGTTGTGAGTTTGCAAAAACTCCTCGATGTTCTTGTCCATTGCTAAGTGCCTTCTTTTGTACTTGTAGATTAGAAATATCAAAACAAATGGCACCCCGATTACTTAATTTCACTACACAGAAAAGCACTGAAGAAAATTTTCCTAGGTTAGAATAAGTTTCTTGTGTATTAATGTTCAGAACAAATCATTGCGGCTTACCTAGTAATAATGGAAAATCCTAAGCTGTGCAAATTGTGATATCATCTAGGACACCTATAGAAGGAATGAATGGTGTGAAAAGGAATTGAAGGAAAAGAAGTATGCAAACAAAACTCACGAGAAAAGAGAATAGTAGCAAGCTACTTTGCACAAGTTGAATTTTGTTCAAAAGAATATAAGAAGTGGGATGCGTGAATTTGCAAATAAATGGATATAAGAAGCTTCATTTGACATAGATGATAGACGATACAAAAACTCATTTCGCATTGTTAGTGGTCAACAAATATAGAGAAACAATGAATTTCATTTTAATTAATAATTTTGTTCTTCCTACCGATACACAACTACAGTTTGTTAAGGAATGTTTATGAGTGTCTCTCGAATTATTAGTTAAGTGAGTAATTGAAGAACTAATTAAGAAAATAAGAAAATGTAAACTCTATGCGAACAAAAAACTAGTCATGTGGGTGCTCTCACAATAATTCTTTTTTTTTCTTAGAGTGGGAGTTGTAGCCCTTTTGTGGAAAGGAGTTATAATCTAGGCACATGTATATGTGCAGCTGATGTGGGTCTATTTGGGGGGTGGCTTCTACCATCACTTTTTCAATTATTTTGCGAATCTTGCAACTCCTTCAATTTGATATTAATAAGTAATGCTAACCTCCCGAAACCTTTCAAATACACAACTTTAATGTACACTATCATGTATATTTTATCATAATTTTCTTGGAAATTAGATATCGTTTCATTTTCTAGTTTTGAAGAGAAAGTAGCAAGTGAAAGTGTGCACGAAATCATGCAAAATTACTATTTTCATTGCCAACCAATTCTTACCGCCAGAGTAGAGCTTGAATCCATAAATCGAATTTCGTGGAAGTTGTGACATTTCGAATTTTGGCCCATTTTTGGGATTCATAAAACGTGTAATTCATCAATGCGCTTATAATAGAATCTCGCCGGGAATTGATCACTCTCAGGTTCTTGTTTTTAAAAATAGAGATTTTGCTAGAATTGCACTCGATCGAATTTGGCGTTATTTAGACCCCGAACTTGGCGAATCGATTTTCAGGAGTTTGAACGAAATAAATTAGGCGATGTCGATATCCTTGTGGCCAGCGTCAATCTTACCAAGAATAGTGAGAAAGTGAAATTTTTTGAATTTGGATGCAGATTTAGACTAGCGAGACCTCCCTCTTAGTGTATTTTATTTAGTGTGGGTGTCCGGCCTTTATCCTAGTATATTACTAAGATTTTTCGTGAATCGTTAGATCAATTTCGGGTTCGAGCGTGGGCGTTGGATCGTAATCATCGCGTTGACTTTGGCTCCCCTCTCTCTATTTCTTTCTTTCTCTCTCTCCTCTCTCTCCTTCCTTATACATCGCCGAAATTTCCTTAGCCCCGCACATCTCCCTCTTCCCGTGTGCTGACCCCCTCTCTCCTTCCTTCTTTCTCTCTCTCTCTCTCTCTCTCTCTCTCTCTCTCTCCTCCGCCACATGGACACGTCCGATCATACCGCGCCCCCCACCCCCCCTGACTCTGGACACCTCCTCCTCTCTCTCCTTCTTTGTTTTCTCTTCTTCTTCTCTCTCTCCTTCCTTCTTTTTTTTCTTCTTCTCGATCCCATACCTTCCCACGCGAGCCCCGTCATCCCGCGCCTCCCCTACCCTAGCAGCCGCCCGCTCGGCCGGGCCCACCACGCGTCCTTTCGTACATGACCTCCGCCACTATCGCCCGCCACCAAGTCCCTCTTTCTCTCTCTCTTCTCCTCCTCCCAGTAGTCAGCGCCGCCTTCGGCGGCGTGTCGCTGCAGCGCACTTCGTAGTTGGTGTTTCCTTCGCTGATATCGGTCGTCAGCCCAGCTCCCAAGCAACGCCTCGGCCGTCTGGCGTCGCCGTCGCCCGCCCATGAATGCTATAGAGGAGCTCACAGCTTCGCCACGCTTCGCCGCGCCCGTCGCCCATGACTCATTTCGCCAGGGCTGTAGGGAGCTTCAGCCGCCAGTACTCAGCGGTGACCGCAATTTGCCCTTCGGTGAGCCAGCGCCCCCAACTCTCTCTCTCCATCTCACCCTCACCCAGAAACACCTCTCCCCCTCCGACACCGCCGTCCTTGTACCAGCCGATTCTTGTCGGCCAGCCGACCAATAGCTAGCCCAGTGGCCCAAGCCATGGCGGCTTGTAAGCCCGTGACAAGTCGCTCCCATGTGGGCGCGGGTGCACATCGCCCAGGTCGTTGCCCGTTTTAGGTGGCATGTCGCCCGGTAGCGTTGCCTGTCAACGCTTTCAGCGGCTAAGACTGATCACCACGTCCATGCGCCCGGCGCCAGTCGCTTCGATCGGCCTTTGTGCCTTCGGTGTGACCAGTGCGGATTGGCCCGTGCCAGCGCCTAGTTGATCTTTGTTCACGGGGCTATATTGGGCCCGAGCTAACTTTTCTTGGGCCAAAACTTGGTAAGTGACTTCCAAAACTCTACCTAGTATTTTGGGTACTTAAACTTGGTCTCGATTGAAACGGGGCGTGATTTAATTTAATTTGGTTATGTTTTAATTGGTCTTAATCGATTGGATAAAATAATATGCTTGATTGAGTGATCAAGTGACCGACTTGAACGTCGGGTTTGTGGATTGAGGTGGCGGTGTGAATTGGACTGAGTGGTGATTATGGGTTTGTTGATACAATTGGCGTGAAATTGATTCAAGTGAATGGCGTGTGCTTGCTTGTCGATTTTAAGCCCAGATTGATCGGGAGGGCTACGGACTTGGGACGTGTTGATGCGGTCCGTGTGAAGGCTTGACCGGCCGGTGTGCCAAATGGAAAACAGACTTGGGACGTGTTGATGGCGGTCCGTGTGAAGGCAAGAATGGCGATGTGCCAAATGGACGCGGGCTTGAGATGTGTTGACGGTGGCCCGTTAAAGGTGTGTTAGATCGGGACGTGTTTACGTCGGTCATTGAAAATTGAGCCCGGATTGATCGGAGGGCTACGGACTTGGGACGTGTTGACGGCAGTCCGTGTGAAAGTATGAATGGCCGATGTGTCGGATGGGCTTGAGGCGCAGTGGCGCGGGCTGTGAGAATGGACCTGAGGCGCAGTGGCGCGAGTCGTGAGAAAGATATTTGGCCATGCATGCGATTTAAGTGTGATTGAATTGACTGGTTGAGAGTGTGACCAATTGGCTGATTGAGCATGTGATTGAAATGGCTAGTTGAGTGTGACCCGAATAGGCTGGTTGAGCGTGTGATTGAATTGGCTGATTGAATGTGTGGTTGAATTAGTAAGATGAATTGCATGCAAGTGTGGTTGGCGTTTGAGCAATTGCGATGTGCTATTTATTTACTATTATTGCATTACCATGTTATGACTAACGTGCGTAGTCCGCATGGGTTTGATGGCAACGTAAATATAATGATGCGAATTTTATATGTTATGGGGTAAATTGCATGTACGACTTTGTCCGGTGCGCATTGGCCTCGCGTGGGACATAGGGGTTGCTTATTGAGACTCGTTCTCATGGTTATTATATAACCATTTCAGATCCGAGACCATGAGTGATAGGAGACAATCGCAAGGGTAACTCGGGAGATCAAGACGGGTCAAGTACCGGTATTTTGAATTCCCCTTTTTGTAGAGGAGTTAAGTTTGCAAACTATTGCCCCTTCGAGGAATGTGGTTCTATTGTTGTGGCCTAGCTTGGTGTTTGTTTTTTGTGAACGTCGTATGTACCTGTCAAGTGTAGGAATTACAGTCATTGTTTCGTACTATTATCGCCCCTTGTCATTATTAATTGTCCGGGTTGTTTCTATTTGTTTCCGCTGCCTAATCTCGATGTTTAGGTTGGGTCGGCGACGTGCTGGACGTCGCATTCAATGATTGACCATCGAGGGATGATCGCGCTCGTAAGGTGCGGGCGTGACATCCCCGCTTGATTTGGTATCGAGCAAGGTCATTTCGAACCAAGATGGTCAAGCCTAGAGTGATAAGGAGCGATGACTTTGGGGCAGTTAGTTAGGTAGACTTGTGTGCCATGCGTACCCCAGTTGTGTGATTGTGATTCCCCGAGTGGTATTATGTGATAATCCATGAAATGCAGGTGCATCGGGACTTGAGGTTAGTGCATGATTCTTATTCTTTGTGATTGAGTGGTGTTGTGATTGACCGCTGTTTAGTGAATTGTTGTGATTCAACGCCTAGTGCTTAGACCGGTATAGTTGGCCTAGGTTTTTAATTCCCTAGGGAATTATAGCAATTAAGTGGGTGGTGTGAACCCCTGTGAGTATGAGTAGCCGAGGAAGAGGTCGAGGTCGAGGTCATGTAGGTTCGCAAGTTGGAGTTGCAGAGGATCCCAAAGTGGATGGGATTTTGAAGGCACTCGAGGAAGTTGGAATTTTAATGGGAAGACAGACCGAGGAGCAAAATGTTATTTATTGCTACTAATGCTAAGGCCACTATTGTCGCCGCCAATGGAAATAACTAGAATCATGGGTATAATGGAAATGTTGGAAATCAAGGTCGAGGGCAAGTTAATGCAATCGATGGATGCGTTAGTTGGTTGAAAAATTTTGAAATTTAAACTTACAAAGTTTGATGGGAAGAAGTGACCTTGATGCTATACTACTTTGAATAGAGGACTTATAAAAAGCTTTTGAGGTATTCGGGTGCATTGATGAGGAAAAAGTGACCCCGGCTGTATATCAACTCCAAGAAAATGCAAGTGATTGGTAAGAGGACCCCCAAAGTAGGATATTTGAAGGGCATAATTCCAAGCTAGGGTGTCATTGTCGAGGCCTTCGATGAGAAGTACGTTTAGAGAGTCTTGCGAGGACAGAAAAAATGACATAGTTTCTTTTTTTTTTTGGGTAAAGGTAAGAATTATATTACTTTTCAAAATCACCAAGTACAAACAAAACAAAATGACCCTTTTCCCAATGGAAGAAAATATCCAAGAGGGGGAGAGGAGGGCCACTCAAAGAAGCGTAACCAAGGAGCAAAGCCCTATACAAGACAAAGTCTAAGACAGCAAAAGCCCTATACAAGAGAGAGAACTAAGCATCCAAATTAAAAAAAGATGGAAGGTGAGAGTTCCCAATTCCTTTGAAGTCTTACATTTATCGGTGTGTCAGCAATTTTTCCTAAGGATAGAGCTTTATCCTTCACCATCTTGATAATGTGCTTACGTATTCCCGAATAAGGATAGTCTTGTTCCCGAAGAGAGAGTTATTCCGTTCAATCCATATGGTATGGCAAAGAGCTTGAAGGAGAACCTAGCAAGTCGATGGGCAAAAGGAAGGGCCACCACAAACTTTGGTTGCCCACAATATAAGTTCTGCCCCGGACGGTTGCGCCATGGAAGATTACATTTAGTAGCCCAAAAGGAGACCAACTTGCTAGTAGCGAGCAGTCGAAGAAAAGATGATTGATGGAGTTCGGTATACGGCAACAAAAAGCACAAAGTCCCGATTCGATCACGACGGTTTTGGAGAAGAAGAACCTGTGTAGGTAGCCGATTTAATGACGCAATCCATAATAGAAAGGAGTGCCGGGGGCCATATGAGAGTCCCATACAAATGAATGCCAAGTAACTAGGTGACCTTTCTTCCTTATGTGGTTCCAAGCCTAGGCGACCGAGAAGGGTTCGGTCGGGTTAGGGTTCCGCATGAAGCTATCCGGAGTATCATAATCAAAGCTTGGAAGAGCTTCCATCCAATCCATAATAGTGTGTAGAGTGGATGATGGTTGCCATGTAGAGTGAAAGAAATCCCGAACCGAGACCTCCTGCGGGATCCGAGACTAGTAGATATCCACATTGTTGAAAATGAGAAAAAGGGGCCCTTTGTATGCCACCAATCAAACCAAAAGGATATCGTCCGGCCATTGCCAATCTTCCACCGGAAAAAGGCACAAATTGAGACTACTTAAGTCAAGGATCTTCTTCCAAGTCCACGAGTAAAATGTAGGTTTGGAAATAGTCCAAAAGTTTTTCTTTTGTAAAAAGTTTGAATGAATCCATTTGCACCACATAGATTCCTTGTCAGTGAAAAGGATCCATATGTGCTTTAGAGTCATGGCTCTATTATATTCAGAAAGTCTTCGTATCCCGAGACCGCCTTCTTCTTTTGGGAGACAGACAGCATTCCAAGCTACCCTTGCTCCACCCGTTCCTAAGCCAGGACCTTTCCAAAGAAATTGTCGAAGTATGGTCTCAATACCATTCAAGACACATTTGGGAAGGGAGAATATCGTGGCCTAGTACACTTGGATGGAATGCAATACTGATTGAATAAGTTGCATGCGACCGGCAAAAGATAGGAATCCATGTGTCCAAGAACGGACTCGCGCCGTAACGGAATCAATCAAGAGCTTACAATCCTCTTTACGCAGCCTGAAGAAATAATAGGCACACCCAGGTATCGGAAGGGTAGAGACCCTTGTTGAAATCCGAGACATTGGAGAATACCGCTATGTAGCTCATAATTACCTCCTGAGAGGTAAATATTGCTCTTGTTAGGATTTGGTCTTAATCCAGACCATCTTGAGAATAAGTCTAGAGATTCCTTTATAAGCTCTATCGATCTCATGTGTCCTTGTGAAAATAAAAGAACATCATCGGCAAAGAACAAGTGGGATATGCGAGGTTTCTTGCATCGCCAATACCACTGGAAATCCGGGTTGTCAGTTTTGGACTTGAGAATAGCTGAGAAGATTTCCATAACAAGAATGAAAAGGTACGGTGAAAGGGGTCCCACATGTATCCCTCGGCTACTAGCAAAATAGCCATGCAATTCTCCATTAATCAAAATCGTGAATTTGGCGGTTGAGATGCATGCCATAACCAAAATTTTAACGAAAAAAATTGGAAAGTTGAAGTCCATAAGTACCCTTTCAATAAAATTCCAGTCAACCGTGTTGAAAGCTTTATGGAAATCCACCTTGATGGCACATTTAGGTAGGTATGCTTCGTGGTGGAAGTCCATAAAAAGTTCTTGTGCTACCATAATATTGTCACCGATTCTGCGGCCTTTAATAAACGCTGTTTGAGAAGGTCCAATCAGCATCGGAATAACCTTTGCCATACGCCTAGCAAGGATTTTAGAAATGCATTTGTACAAGGTATTGCAACATGCTATTGGTCGGAAATCGCTCATGGCCGATGCATTAGGGGATTTCGGCACCAACGTTAGGATGGTGTTGTTAATCTCTTTAAGCATCGCGACCGGGTCTCAAGAAAGCCTTAACCGCCTCTAGAATAGATGGTCCAATGATCCCCATGTGTGTTTGAAGAATTCAGCATTGAAACCGGGGCGGGACCGGGAGCTTTGTCCTTACCAAGAGAGAAGAGGGCAGATTTAATTTCCTCCTCGGTGATCACCGGATTAAAGTGTAACTCGGTTTTCATCAAGGACGTGTCCAAGGAGAACCGCCAACTCGAGGTAGAAGGTAGAACCGGTCTTTGGACCGCCATTTAATAAACTCGAAAAGTGGTGGACAATATGGTCCCTGACTTGTTGAGGTTCAGTGATTAGCACACCATCCTCTGTCGAAACAGTTAGTATTCTATTAAGGAGTCTCCTTTTGTTGACATGGAGGTGAAAGTATTTTGTGTTCATGTCCCCTTCCTTGAGCCAACGGATTCTAGATTTTTGTCTGAAAAAGGACTCTTCTTGAGATCTCAAGTCAGAGAAAGTTCGCAGGAGTCTTGCTTCACTTGCCGCGAGGCTTTGGTCGAATGGATTTGACTCAAGGCTATCCCGAACAGCGAAAGATTCAATCTAGCCTGCTGCTGCTACGGGCGGAAATGTCCGAAAAGGAAGACCTGTTCAAAAGCTTCAACTTTGATTTGAGAAGCTTAAGTTTGCAGCAAACTATGTACATAGGTGCGCCAAGAATGTGAGTATCCCAAGCTTGGGTAACTAACTCCAAGAAGGTTGGATGTGTAGTCCAAAAGTTGAAGAACTTGAATGGCTTTTGAAGGAACTAGCAAGCACAATTTTTATCACCGCGGGGGAGTGATCAGATATTCCAGGCGGAAGAAAAGTTGCTTCAGAGAAGGAAAATTACTGAAGCCAACAGTCATTGATAAATACCCGATCAATCTTACGCAATTTTCGAGTTGCACCAGAAGAGTGTGTCCATGTGTATCGACACCCTACATAGCGAAGGTCCTCCAAGCCCGCCTGGCTAAGGCCTTCTTGACATTCATTGAAGGCCGGGATCCATTGGGTCGAGCTGCCCACCCTGTCTTCCGGATCTCTAATTGCGTTGAAGTCCCCCGCAACAATCCATGGTAAGTCGCCGTTAGAGAGACGATAGAGGTCAGCCCATAGTTGTCTTCGTTTCACAAAAGTATGTTCATCATAAACAATTGTGAACAAACAAGATTCCCGGAGGTTCAAGAGTCGAGCTGAAGATGAATAATTTGGCAAGAAGAAAATACGAGACTAATGTCCATCTCATTTGGGTCCCATCCGAACCAGATCCCCGCCGAGAGGTGAGGAGTCATAATTAGAAATCCAACGCCAAGTAGTACTTAAGCCTCTAGAAATCATATCAAAAGAAGAAGCCTTCACTTTAGTTTCCAAAATCCCAAAGACAAAGATAGGTGATTCTTTCTTATGAAGGCACGGATTTCAACTTGCCTCGGGGGTGCTACTAGGCCCCTAATGTTCCATACTCCAAAAACATATCTAAGTAATGAGACTACCGTTGAGATTTTCGTGGCTTCCTCCTTTTAGTTTTCTTTTGGAGGAGGACGAGCCGGACCTATTCCAAAGTGCAATGAGTTATGGCGATGAGCGGAGGAAGGTCTACTCATGTCATCCGGCGCCAAACATAGAAGCACGAGATCTTGTGTTGGGGAGAGGCAAGAGTTGTTCCCCTTTGTAGAATTCCTTCCGAGTCACTAGATTTGTCCAAGAATGATTGGGATTCGGAAGACCCTCCGTGGAAGCCTCGTAAGAGGAGAATGATCCTCGGGCCTGGCGATGAGAAGGCCCTCTCAGTAGTTGGAGCAGAGGCACCGTCGCAGCTTCCATAATAGGCCTCGAGCAAAGATCTCCTATATCGGCTTGTAGTGATGGATGCAAGTGATCCAGCTGCAATTCTGCAGAGTTGAAAATCGTGGTCAAGTCGAGCCCGGGTGGGGCTGAATGGGTGCAGAATCCAGCTCGATGGGTTCGCCCATCGTGGGCTTTGCCCTTCCTAGATGCCCTTTCTTGAGCTTCACTAAAATCGAATGTCACCAATTAGTACAAGGTTGAGTTTATAAGGTTGACTAAGTACACACCAAGGATGGTCAAGAGCCATGTGGATAGGACAAGGAGGTTCCGGATGGACCGAAACCGAATTTTTGTAGTCGGGTTGATGCTAATGAACTTAAGGGACTATAATGAGCTATATGACAAGGCTTAAACAGTTGAAAGGGATATGAATGAGAGGGTTACCGTATGTGGATCGCGGTACACATCTGGCTAGGGACAATAGGAACTTTGGAAAGAAGCCTATGACAGAGAAACGAAAATTGTCTATCTAGTAAGAAAGAACTTTGGAAAGCCGAACTGCTACTCCAACGCTATATGTCGATCTCTATGGAAAGAGGCATAGGAATGGCTATTGCCAAGGTAGAAGTGGAGCATGTTGTGGTTGTGGATAGCAAGGTCACCAAGTGAGAAATTGTTGAACCAACGGGTTAGGTCACTAATGCAATCGCAGCAATCGCAGTAGGACATTAAGCGAGAACGCCTGCAGATTAATCGAAATCGGCTATGGACGTAGGGAAAGATGTATGTTGTGGTGGGAAGGAATCAAAGGATGTGCCGCGAAAGTCTAGAGGCGTTACGTGTTGATATTGGGTACAATAAGCGATAATTTTGAAGTTGTAACTCTAATGGTCATGTCTGACGATAATTGCTTATAGTGGGTAGGCGCAATCGACTTAAGGATTTCTAAATTACTAATTTATATTCTTGGACGAGTTTGGAAGGATGAGTTATGCTTGGAAATTTTGGATTTTATAAAGAATCGGGGTGATTTGTTTTGGGAGAGACCGTTGGATTGAAATTGGATAGATTGAGCTGCCTTTGAGGTGTATAAAGATAATTGTTTTGTGGTTGACTAGTTGGTTGAGGAACTAAGGCTAAAGGACATAGCCGAGGTGTGTAATCTTCCCCGATGTCTTTCCTCAAGAATTGCCGGGATTGCCACCGATAGAGAAGTGGAGTTTGTGGTTGAATTAGCCCTAAGGATAAAATCAATCTTGAAAGTGCCCTATAGGATGTCACCGCCGGAATTGAAGGAATTAAAAGTCCCAAATGCAAGAGTTATTGGATAAAGGTTTTATTCGCCCGAGTACGTCTCCATGGGGAACGCCAGTTTTATTCGTGAGGAAGAAGGACGGATCGTTAAGGTTATGTATTGACTACGATAGTTGAACCCGGTGACTATTAAGGATAAGCGCCCGTTGCCAAGAGTAAATGACCTGCTTCGACCAGCCACAAGGGGCATCAATATTTTGTAAGATCGACTTGAGGACCCAAGTTATTACCAATTGAGGATTAAGAGGGGAGGACGTGCGAAAGTCGGCATTTAGGACGAGGTATGGACACTATGAGTTCTGATGATGCCGTTTGGACCCGACGAATGCCCCCAACCTTTATGGATTTAATGAATCGGGTATTTAAGGAATTTCTGGATTAGTTTGTAATCGTGTTCGTAGGCGATATCTTGGTATACTCAAAAGTTCCGCGAGTGTGAGTTACATTTGGAAAAAAAAAGGGTTCTATAGATCTCAAGAGAACATGCACTCTACACTAAGTTTAATAAGTGCGACTCGACTTCATTGAGTGGCGTTCTTAGGACATGTAGTATCCGGTGAAGGGATCGCAGTGGATCCGACAAAGATTGAAGCCGCCATAAATTGGCCAAAACCGATGATGGTAATCGAGGTTCGTAGCTTCTTGGATCTGGTAGGTTAATACGACGTCCTCGTGGAAAAGTTTTTAACGTTAGTAACACCGTGGACGATTTGCAAAAAGAAGGAAACGAAATTTGAATGGACGGATAACTATAAAAGGAGTTTTCGTGGATTGAAATGTAGTTTGACGATCACGCCCGGTGTTGACGGGTCCCGTTAGGTTTGGGAGGATATGAAATTCACAAAGGACGTCGCTAAGAGGACCCAAATGTGTGTTGACACAACGTGAAGAGTAGTGCCATACGCATCGCAACAAATGAGACCGCATAAGCTGAATTATCCAACTCGTGATTTGGAATTAGTCGCGATTATTTTCGCTCTTAAGATTTGGAGGCATAACCTTTGTGTGGGGAGAAATTTCATATTTATATAGATCATCGAGTTTAAAGGTATCGATTTTCCCAAAAAGAACTTAGCATAAGACAGCGCCATTGGATGGAACTCCTTAAGGACTACGGCCAAAGATTTTATATCACCCCGAAAGGCTAATAAGATAGCAGATGCACCGAGTTGGAAATCGAGCATTGCGCATATGATGGTTAAAGAATGGACCTTGTTGGAGGGAATCCATGAATCGAGTTTAAGTTTAAAGTGAGCCATGTTTTCAAGTCTACTTGCAAAGATTGAGGATTGAACCGAGATCCAAACTAAGAATAAGGCTTTTACAAATGGGACCCAAATATCCGAAGATTCTGGAATTGACCCCCAAAAAAAAAAAAAGGAAGAAGAAATCGGACTTTTAGGTATCCAAGGATGGAAATCTGAAATTCCGTGAAAGGTGGTGTGTGCTTGATGATGCAGAGTTTAAGGGGAGATTTTGTCCAAGCACATTGTAGTAATTATAGTATTCACCTGGTAGTAATGGAAGATGTATCAAAACTTACGACATCATTATTGGTGGAACAAAGCATGAAAGTGGACGTGCCAAACATGTAGCTAAGTATTTCACATGCCAACAAGTGAAGGCGCAACACCGCAAGCCGGGTGGAATGTTGCAACCATTGAAAATCCCCGAGTGGAAATGGGAACACATCACGATGGACTTTGTCATGGGATAACGAAGGAGCCGAGGGGCCATGATTCGATTTGGGTGATAGTGGATCGGTTGACAAAGTCAGCACATTTTCTACTAGTGTGAAAGGATTTTGCCTTGGAAAGGTATGCCGATTTGTATGTGCGATACATAATCCGTCTCCATGGAGTACTAGTAACGATCACCTCGGACCGTGATCCTAAGTTTACTGCCGCTTTTTGGAAAAGTCTTCATACGACATTAGGAACGAGATTATAGTTTAGCACGGCCTATCATTCCTGCACGGATGGCCAGTATGAAAGGACAATTCAGACTTTAGAGGATATATTACGGGCATGTGTTCTGGATTTTAAAGGTAGCTGGGAAGAATAGCTGCATTTGGTTGAATTTTCTTACAACAATAGCTATCAATGTAGTATTGGAATGGCCCCGCTTTGAAGCGTTGTATGGTAGAGCTTGTAGAACATCGATGTGTTTGTCGCGACCTACCCCTCGAGGGCCGAGCTCGGATGAGGCGGGTTTAGAGATAAGTGTTCATGAGATGGTTCATATGGCACTTTTAAAAATGATTTTACTGAAGTGTAAATCTTTTGTTTAGCCATATAACTCATTGATCATGAACGTGGATTTTCCCTAAATCCATATCTTGCGTGACAGCGGATCGATTTTATTTTCTATTTTTAGGAGTCGCCACTAGACTAGGTTGGGGTCGGCTAGAATACCCAACCAAAACGCTGGAATTTCGTTTCGGTTTCTACGAAAACCAGAGATCAAAGGTTCGGGGACTAGCTTACGTTAATATTTCTATTAACGCCTTTTCGGGTACCGTTAAACTTAACATGGTTGTTATCTAAGTCGTCATGCATTTGTTTTTTACCATTTTCATACCAAAGTCTTAATCCACTAGGTGATCATGCATCTTGTTTTTGTATTTTTATTTGAGATTCTAAACTAATCTTATCTTAGTCTAGAAAAAAAAGAAACAATCAATTGTATTGAAAGACATTTCTTAAAGTAAACACTTGAAGTATTGAAAAGACGAGCTAATTCTAAGCGCGAAAAGTAAAAAAAAAAGTAAGAACCCGCAACTCGTCGGGTGTTTATTACAACATGAATTGAAAACCCGAGACATGATCGGGATGAATGAATTAAGTACAAATTGAAACCGGATCGGACATCGGTTTGGAACCATCAAAATGAATACAAATCGAGACCGGATTGGACATCGGTCAATCGCCTTGGCTTTTTTTTTCTTTCTTGGACCGCCTCTCGGGTGTCGGTGTTTACATTCATACATTCATTCATGAAAAGGCAACATAACAATGATGCAATCAATTCACTAATTAAGCACGGGCCTCGGGATCGACCTTTGTTCTTCATGCGTTTCGATTCATCACCCATCTAATCACTTAACATTGTTTGATTAATGGTTAATGATAACGAGCTACCATTTGCATTCACAAAACGGCAACTAATATCAATTAACCCCTAAAGTCGGGTTCTAATGACCATGAATGGGCTACCCAACCGAACATGCACCGGCCTAACATTCATCTAAAAAACACATGCATAAACATAAAATGAACATGCATTCAAGCCCATGGGCCTTGTTTTGAAGCCAAACAAACCATGAGAAGTGGGCTTTGTGAAAAGGCCACTTATTCAATTAATGCTTAATTCGGATTGAATCTGTTTGAATGTTATTAACTATCCTAATGACGTCCAAATGAAGTGATTCAGGTGTCATTAGAAAGCTTATGACATGAGGATCAAAAGTCATGAAGACCATTTTTTCTAAATCTTAGCCAATTTTCCTAAAAATGTCGAATTAAATCTCAGTGACAGGCTGGACTCGGTTCAGTTATGAGTTTCAAAACAAAGGCGGGAAAAATAACAAACCTTATCAAAAAAAGCGCGAAAATTTTTGTGCCGTTAGGATTCCCTGTGTGCAACAACTTTCATGTTTTGAGTTTTTGCTAAAAGCCCTCCAAATTTTTATAAAATTCAATTTTCGCGAGGGACTCAATTGCAAATGGAATTTTAACCTGAGAAGACCTTTCATGAGATTTTAAGCAAATTGGTCCTTCAAAATTGCTATTAGGTCCTCAAAATCTCCAGTTAGTATATTGAGATCCCAATGAACAACTTTGAAGTTTTGAATTTTTGCAAAAATGGCTCTAACTTCATCAAATTCGAGAAACACTTTGTGAACTCCAAAGGAACAAAAATCAGATCTGGATACAGAACTGATCAAATCATGAGAATTCCTTTTGAAAATTCAAATGATCTTCGATTTTGATGAAATTAGTATCAATAGAAAGATCTCGATCTCAGAAAGAACTTTCGTGAAGAAAAGTTTTTCATATCTCGAACGCACGAATTTATGAAGACCGAAGAACACATGAAGGTCAAACTGAAACCAGCATGTCACCAGATTATGTGCAGATGACGTGGCAAATCGTACTAGGCTAATGTGCTCAGAATTTTATGAAAATTTTACAGTGAATAGATCAAGATGTGTTTTACAACTTTCATGAAGGAAGTTTTTCCAGAAAATGATCGTAGAAAATCATAAAATTCATCGAACAGCACAACGTCAGTCAGGAATGCATCAGAACAGACTTAAACAGACAATTACAGATTCTGATCCTGACGTCTAACAGTGTTTTGACATAGCAAATGAAGTCCGATCGAGGCATATGATATACTAAATCGAAGCTTAAGACGAGTTCTACGACTCTCTAGTTCATCATTTCATCAGATTTCGATGTTAACGAACTCGAATCAGCATCTCAAGCAATCAGGTTTTTCTGGACACGAATTTGCAGAGTTGCGTTTAAGCGTTCTTACCTTGTCTCACGGTGATCCAATGCTCAAGCGAGCGATCCGGCCTCCGTATTCTGATCTAGAATAGCACGGAGAGGCCTCGGAAAGCTCGGCCAACCTCGACAACGGATTATACGAAACGATGTGAGATTCGACTCGCTTTTCACGCAAAATAAACGAATCAGTAAAAGTTGAGGGAAATGATGTGATCCGTGGCCGCTTGATGCGAGGCCGGACACCACAGTGCCGTGAAGACGCCGAGGATGATGATCGGTTGCTTGGAATCACCGGAGGAGGTCGCGGAGGGCCGGTTCAGCCGGTTGAACTGTTGGACAGATCACCGCAGATTTGCCGGTGATTCTGTCAAGAGGGAGATCAGGCGAACAGTGAGTTCCGCCACCAGCAGGAGCTGCTGGTCTTGTGACCAGGCTTCAGGCCTCCGTGGGGGACGTCGGAGGAGGAGCAGCTCGAAATCAGCCGCAAGAGGCCGGAAAACTGCTGTTGCCGAGAGAGAGAAAGAGAGCTTGAGAGAGAGATGGACGTGAGAGGGAAAGAGAGGAGAGAAAAATGGACGTGAGAGGGAAAGAGAGGGAGAGAGAAAGAGGAGAGAGAAAGTAAATCTGAAAATGAACCCCCTTCTTTGATTTTTGGAGGGAAAAAACTATATATCCCCTTCCACTTTGAATTTTAGCCCTTGGATTGATCAAATGGTCCAAAATGCATCCTTAATGATTAAGGATATTCCTTAGAGGCTAAGGATTGATGACATGGCATTGTGGATGGACATGATCAATTCTAAATGAATGGCCATGATTGATTTGCTAATCCCCTAATTAATTAAGCTTAATCCTTAAAAAGGCATTTTGTCATTTTTGATTAAGGGCATTTTTGTCATTTTTGATTAAGAGCATTTTTGTCATTTTTTTCGCTCAAGATGATGTGACTGACCTTGATTGGTCCGACCGGATCATCGATCGTCAAAATTTTCAACCGGAAAATGATTAATCCGATCGGATTAGTTCATTTTGAATTAAACCAATTTGAGTCAATTAGCTCTCGAATTTGGGTAATTGCATGACCAAGCTAGACTAACAAGTTTAATTGAAGTCTAATTAACCAAATTGAGTCTCAATTCATCAAATTGAATATTAGTCTAGAATGGGTCAAGTCGAATTGAATTGATTAGACTAATTACTCTTAGACTTCTTAATCATTGGATCACTAAATTGATCAAATTGACCCAAATTCATGTGATTCTTCCAAAATTGATTTTGAATTTGGGTTTCATATAAGAAATCGTGTTCAATCGTGTCTCAATTCATTGCATCATCATCATGAAATCGATCAAAATCACCGATTAGGGCCAAAATTGGGGGTTTTTGTGTTTGGCTTGGAATCACAAAATTGGTTCAAAAATTGATATAAAATGACCTCTAGATCAAATGTCGTGAAGGAAATTATCCTAAAAATGACTAGAAATGAAGTAATTTTATTTTTGGCCGATTTGAATCAAATTCCATAATTTGGGGAAAAGTTGATTCTAAATCGATTTTTGTAAAATTTCAAATGCCAAAGGTAAATTGAATGTAAAACAAGGTAATTTTTGGATTTTGGTATTTTTCAATTTTTTTTGGTCAAAGGTTTGACCAAAAAGTCAAACCCTAGTTGACTTTCCACTAAGAGCTTGATTTTATGATCAAATCTTTGAATTTTTTCTAAAATTTCCACTTCCAAAGTGAAATTGGACTTGAAAGGAATCTTTTTATGCAAAAAGCCCCAATTTGACCTGGGGTTGACTTTTGGTCAAAGGGTTGACCAAAAGTCAACGCCAAAGTCAACCATTTGACTTTTCGGGTTTTGCATAAAATGAATAGAAAATCGCTTATAAAAAGCAGATCAACAGATAGAATTAAAAAAAACGACACTTTTGTTCAAGAAATGGACTCCGTTGCGATCGGAAACCGTAATCTTGAATTTTCTATTTTAATGACGCCACGTCGGCTAAAAATTAGGTGTCAACAAATTGCCCCTTTTGATTGGGAGTTCAAGAGGTTCCGATCAAAGACCAATTGGCACCTGCAAAATTTTTAGTCGACTCCATTTGGGAAATGAAAGAAAATAAAGACAAAGACATTTGATCAGAGTCTTACCTGAAGCACTTACCGTTGGATTGTCAGATCATTCATGTGTTCTTCTCTTCTCTCTCTCATGTGATGGAATGAAGGAAGAAAAGAAACAGAAATGGTTTTATGGGAAATCTATGGTTTAAGGAAAACCAAGAACCAAAGGACAAGGTTTAAGGATGACCTAGAACCTAAGGACAAGGTTTAAGGATGACCTAGAACCTAAGACAAGGTTTAAGGATGACCTAGAACCTAAGGACAAGGTTTAAGGATGACCTAGAACCTAAGGACAAGGTTTAAGGATGACCTAGAACCTAAGGACAAGGTTTAAGGATAACCTAGAACCTAAGACAAGGGGTTATGGTTTAGGCTGACCAAAAACCGGGGGTATGGTTTAGGATGACCAAAAACCGGGGGTATGGTTTAGGATGACCAAAAACCGGGGGGTATGGTTTAGGCTGACCAAAAACCGGGGGGTATGGTTTAGGATGACCAAAAACCGAGGGTATGGTTTAGGATGACCAAAAACCGGGGTATGGTTTAGGCTGACCAAAAACCGGGGGTATGGTTTAGGATGACCAAAAACCGAGGGGTATGGTTTAGGATGACCAAAAAACCGATCCATTTGGGAAAGATATTTTGAAAGTTCCGAGATTGTTCAACGACAAATCAAACGGAATTTTTCAACTTTTGGTAAAAGGCACAGTTATCAAAATCCTTAAGAGGAAATTTTAACAAAATGATCTTTGAATAACCACCTAAAGAGGTTAGATAAAAATGCCAAATTGGAAATAACCTAATCAAAAAGGTCTTTCGCACTGGCTCTCGTAAAGGTTTTGATTCCCATCCATTGATGTGGGAAAGCTATTCAATTCTCACTGGTGATGCCTCACGAACCTATGTCAAAGGCTTTCGGAAACATTCACATTGAATACAAATTGATTGATAAAAAAAGTCTTTCAAAAGGACCGTAATGTAGGCTTGGTCATGGGCTTACACAAAGGGTATTTGCTTTGAGGCCAAGAATAGAAACATACCATCAACATCTTCAGCGGGTTTACAAGTCAAGAACCTTGAAGATAAGACAAGATAGGATTACTTCCACTCCTTCTAGCGGTAGTTTCTTTGTGAAAACTTTATATTAACTCAAACCATCCCAATCGGAAGAGACTTCGGAGAGGGTTGTAATGTCGGTTCGGGTTAGGCTCAAAAGGCTTGAAATTTGATAGAATAGGTTTGAAAGAAGAATGATGATTATCTTGGCATCATTACCAAATCATTCAAGTCTGACATCATTTGATTCTTGAAAATCAAATTGTCTCGAGAGTTCATTTTTCTTGCAACATAAGAGCTTTGCTCTTTCTAAGCATCTTTTGCAATGAGAATTTTGCTTTCATCATAAGCATATTGCTTTTTTCTTACTTTTGCTTTTGCTTTTGACACATTTTTTTATGGGCATCGGCCTTGCTTTTACCAGAACACACTTTTTTTTTCATGCCCCCTAATATTTATCTTTTGAGTTCTTTGGACTCTCGAGACACTTTATACATATTCACCAATTTTTCTCAATTTTTCTTGGTAAATCATATGCATTGCCCCAATGTAGGGAGATAATCAACACTTTGGGTTTTAAAATGAAGATGCTTAAGGCTCAATTTGGCTAAGCAAATGATAACTGTGTTTGGGTAGAGGAAAAGAATGCTCTTCTTCACTTTGGGATGTTTCGAGCTTCCATAAAGATCCATCTGAAACTATCACAAGAAGGTTGATGCAAGTGAAAGCAATAAAATCTTTCTTAATCTTTTGCTCCAAAAATGATCAACCATAACTTTTATTTTGCCCCAATGTGGGGGTGGTTCTTGACAGGGATATTTTGAGAATTCTCCTTATTTGGCTCAAAGTGGCTAGCAAAGGATAACATGAGTGTTTAGGATAGAGAAATGAAATGCCTTTTATCATTTCAATCCATGTATTCAATGTGAACGAACCCTACGTCCTATGATATGGTCTTTTTTGCTCAATTCTCTCAAAATGTGTATAGGGATGTGTTTAGTCGAGTTTGCCTTTTATCATCCTAGGCGTTTCCATTTGGCATTTTGAGAAATCCTCTTCTTTGTATTTTCAAAGGATCATTTGGTTAAATCTTCCGTCTATGGGGAATTTTGACAAATCAAAACATTTGATTTTTGATTTTTGATTTTTGATTTTTGATTTTTTTTTTGACTCCTTTGGGGATAAAATTTCAAACTTGAAAGACCTTTCGGACAGAAAAGGTTTTCACACATAGGATCTACTTCCTAAATTCTAGGAGAAGATTGATTTGATGTAGCAACTTCCTTGAGCTTGACTCCTTGAGGTTTGGAATAGCTTCTCTGGGGAATAGTTGAGTACCTACAAAATGAACAAATATGCAAAAATGCCATGTATGCATGAAATGCATGATGCGAATGTCCTAAAGAAACTTGGATTCAGTCCAAAGCAACTCAAAACTTTTATTCAAGGGAAATACTTCTTGACAAAGATCTGCATTTTTGCAGTGTTTTGGCAACTCTCGGCCATCCATTTCTACAAGAATCAATGCTCCACCAGGCAACACTTTCTTGATAACATACGGTCCTTCATAATTGGGGAGAACTTCCCACGATCCGGAATAATGGGTAGGACTTTCCTCAAAACCAGGTCATTGATCTTAAAATGCAGGGGTCGAACCTTACGGTTGAATGACTTAGCCACTCGCTTTTGGTAGCTTTGTCCATGGCATGGGGCTTTTACCCTTTTCTCATCAATCATATTAAGCTGTTCAAATCTTTGTTGAATCCATTCTCGCTTGACTTTATTTGTGAAAGTACCCTTAATGAAGGAATTTCCACTTCCACAAATAAAACTGCTTCCATTCCATATACCAATGAGAATGGTGTTGCCCCAAATCAAAGTGCGAATGGAAGTTCGATAAGCCATTAATGCATACGGCAACCGATCATGCCAATCTCGGTAATTTTCTGCCGTCTTGGACAGAATCTTCTTTATATTCTTGTTTGCCGCCTCTCTGACTCCATTCATTTGTGGGCGGTAAAGAGAAGAATTCAAGTGGCGAATGTGAAACTTATTGAGTAACTCATCCACTACTTTGTTATTCAGGTTTGACCCATTATCCGTGATAATTGCTTGGGAACCCAGATCGAGCAATAATGTCTCGACGAATGAATTTTGCCACACTTTTCAGCGGTGACATGAGCGTAAGAATTGGCTTCGATCCATTTGGTGAAGTAATCAATAGCCACTAGAATGAAGCGGTGTCCATTTGACGCCTTAGGATTAATTGGTCCGATAATGTCAATCCCCCACATTGAAAAAGGCCATGCCTCGGACATTTGATGTAATTCATTTGGGGGGAGCATTGATTTTGTTCCCATAAATTTGACATTGATAACAACATCTAACATGTTGAATACAATCGGCTTCCATGGTTAACCAGTAATAACCTAGCCTCATGATCTTTCTTGCTAGAAGATGGCCATTCATATGAGGACCACATTCTCCTTCATGTATCTCCTTCATTAATAAATTGGCCTCTTTAGTGTCTACGCACTTCAAAGCAGGATCAATCGAAAGATCTCTTGTACAAAGCACCTCCACTAAGAAGGAATTTGGAAGCTAACTTAGCCAAGTATTTTCGATCCGTAGCTTGACTTCCTTGGGGGAATTTTCCTTCTCGAAGGTAATTCATGATGTCATAGTACCATGGTTGACAATCGAGTTCTTCTTCTATAACCATGCAATATGCAGGCTCTTTTAAAACGTCGATTTGCAAAGGATCAATGTTCAATCCATCAGTTACTTGTAACATTGAGGATAATGTTGCTAAAGCATCAGCAAATTGATTCTGAGATCTTGGCAAATAATCAAATGAGATCTCTTCGAATTCTTCCACCAAATCTTTAAGATACTCATGATAAGGAATCAATTTCGAATCACGAGTTTGCCATTCACCTCCTGTTTGGAGAATGATAAGTGCGGAATCACCATAGACTTGTAATCTCTTAACCTTCATATCAATGGCTAATTGGAGACCAAGAATACAAGCTTCATATTCTGAAATGTTATTGGTACAAGGAAATACCAACTTTGCGGCTACTGGATAATGCTGACCCTCTGGGGATATCAGGACTGCTCCAGTACCTGAACCGGAGAGGTTAACGGCTCCATCAAAATACATGACCCACTTGTCTTGTGACACCAAATGGATTCTTTCATCAATTTCATCCCAATCATTCGACTTTAAGGGATTTTCAGCCAACATATCAGCTATGGCTCGTCCTTTGACGGACTTCTGAGACATGCTCTGGATATCAAACTCAGAGAGCAATATCTGCCATTTGGCAAGCCTTCCAACCAGTGCAGGCTTTTCTAAGAGATACTTGATAGGATCATTTTCATTCACAAGCGGGGATGCGATGGTGAAGAGTGTATTGCCGTAATCATGTAATACCCAAATTAAGGCTACACATGTTTTTTCAACTTCTGGGTATTGAGCTTCACCAGCAGTGAATTTTTTGCTGAGGTAGTAAATAGCACGTTCTATTCCATCCTCTGATCTCTTCTGCGCTAGCATAGCTCCCAAAGACTCATTGTGAATGGTGAGGTATAAAATCAAAGGTATACCCGGAGTAGGCGGTACCAAAACTGGTGCTTGTGAAAGATATTGCTTTATTTGTTGAAAGGATTTACGACAATCTTCGCTCCATTCAACCTTGGCATTCTTTTTTCAACAGCTTGAAAAAGGGTTTAGCTGTTTCTGATAACTGGGAAATGAATCTTGCAACATAATTCAATCTTCCCAACAAGCTTCGGACTTCCTTAACAGTAGAAGGAGGTTTTAAATCGCAAATAGCCTTCACCTTTGAGGGATCAATCTCGATGCCCTTATTACTAACCATAAATCCAAGGAGCTTTCCAGACTTTGCCCCAAAAATACATTTAGCGGGGTTAAGCCTTAGCTTGAATTTTCTAAGTCGATCAAACAGTTTCTTCAAAACTTCAATATAGTCTTCACCTTGTCGCGATTTAGCGATCATGTCATCGACGAAACTTCAATCTCCTTATGCATCATGTCATGGAATAATGTCACCATGGCTCTTTGGTAAGTTGCCCCCGCGTTCTTCAAGCGAAGGGCATAACCTTGTAATGTAATGTCCCCCATAGGGTGATAAAAGATGTTTTAGTCTTATCTTCTTCCTTCATTCGGATTTGGTTATAGCCGGAGAAACCATCCATGAAAGAAAATAATTCGAATCCTCGCAGGTCTTGTCGACCAAGACGTCAATATGTGGTAATGGGAAATCATCTTTGGGACTTGCTTTGTTCAAGTCGCGATAATCAACACATACCCGAACTACGCCCATCTTTCTTCATGACTCGACAACATTAGCAATCCAACAAGATAATGAGTAACTTCAATGAAATCAACTTTTAACAGTTTCATGACTTCTTCAATCTTCTTGGATAATTCTGGCTTTGTCCTCCTAAGCTTCGCTTTCTTAGGCGGAATGGCGGGATCAAGAGGCAACGTGTGCTCCACAATATTGGGGTCCAAACCCGGCATGTCAAGATATGACCAAGCAAAGACATCCCGATACTCCTTCAATAGTTTGATCATCGATCAAGATCTGCTTGAGAGAGACTTGCTCCAATTTTTGTTTCTTTGGGATTTTCAGAATCGCCCAAATTTATAACAACAGTTTGCTCTTCCGTGGAGGTGTGGATTCTTCATGTTGGATCCATTCCCTTTTAATAACCTGGGAATCTTCTTCATTTTCAAGATCAGAATAATCAGATTCGTATGAGTTTTTCGAACATGAATCCAAGCCATGCATATGACTATTATGGTTATGCAAGGTGTCATGCCTGAGATGTAACAAAAATGGTCAGTATATGAGAATAAGAAATGCAATGCATGAAGATATGATGAAAAACTTTTCAAATTCCAGATTTTCGAAAATTTCATGGGGAACTCGTCCTCATATCATTGGACATCCTTGTTCCAAAGGATTATTTTGAAAATTATAGATCGTGCATAAGCCCAGGCCTCAAAGCATCATCATAGGGCTGGTTTGGTATACTTTCGCACGTCTATTAATAAAACGTGCATATGCTTTTATTGAATTGAAAGTGAATGCTATATAATGTTTTGGATCCGAAGCTCGTGATCCGAATTATTACAGCACTTGAAATGAACGAAACAAATGAACAAATGGAATTCCCTCGGAGGGGAGAATTAAATGGATTACAATTGAAAACAACTGAAAACAAAGTTGAACATGGAAACATCCCTTACACAGCGGGATTGGTAGGTGGACCATCCTCGAAGCCCTCGGAAATGGCACCTACAGAACTTTCTTCAAATAAGTCGACGACATCATAGATGTCTATTTCTTCATCTTGAAGGAACTTTGGCGGTCCAGAGAAGAAATCTTTCAACGGAGGGGGGAGTAAACGTCGATAACTCTTTTCTTTGATGCTCGGGCTTTTCTGATTACCTTGATCTTGTTGATCGCCTTGGTAACCTAAGCCTTCTCGTTTCTTTCTCTTAGTCACCTCAATGGGTGTGAGAATGCCTTGGGGACAGTTTTCCCCAATCCTTTGCCAATAGTGAATCCATACTCAATCAACATTTTGCTAGACATAAGGGCCGCCTTTGAATAGTGAGGTTTTCACAACAAAGGTTCGCAGCACATGAGATAATTGATACTAACTCAAATGAGTAGTAACTTGATTCTCCTTTTACTTCGCTCCACATAAGGAATTGCGGTATTGTTGAAGGTCTCGGTATCCTTCTTACAATGGACAGTTATAATTTTGCCACACGCAACAAAGCGAATCATCCGATGTAGACTTGAGGGTATAACACCCTAGCTGTGAATCCAAGGTCGTCCCAACAGAAAAACCGTTACTTGGGATATCGAGCACTTGAAATTTCTGGGTGAACATGACTGGACCAATCATCGCTTGTAAATCAATTTCTCCAAGAGCTTCTTTTTCATGCCATCAAAGGCCCCTAACGAGTCTTAGAAGGACGAACATTATCCATACCCACACCTAGATTTAAAAAATTTGATAACGGACAGATATTGAGAGCTGAACCATTATCAATAAGTACTCTTGATATCCTTGTATCAAAGTGTTGAACAGAGATGTATAATGCTTTAGAGTGTGCTCGCCCTTCCGGTGGCAAATCCTTTTCGGAAAAAGAAATTTGATCTTTAAGAAGGATAGCACCTACAAACTCTTCCAACTGTACCTCTCCAATTGTTTCGGGTACATGTACTTCATTAAGAACCTTTAAAAGAGCATTTCTATGTTTCTCAGAAGACTTGAATAGTTCAAGTAACGAGATTTGAGCCGGCATCTTTCTTAGCTGCTCGATCACCTCTGATTCACTCGTTTTGAGAGTTTTGAGAAGCTGTTCCGCCTCTTCTTCGGTTACAGCCTTTTTCTCGACACCTTCACGAGATGGAAAACATCGGCCTGACCTAGTAACAGCATCTATCTCATTAGATCCATAATTCCATGGAACTGCCTTGGAATCATAAACAGGAAGCATTCTTTCTTTCAAATTCTCATTCTTCTTCGGTGGCAACTCGATCACAACAGGCCCAATATCTTCATTAGAGATCTTTATATCTCTGAAGCCATCAGCCATTAGATCTATAACCACAGGTTCCACAACGTGCGCTTGGATTTCACAAGTTGCATTCAATTCAATCACAACAGGATCAATCATGGCTACCATGCCATCATCTTCAAATTCAGACCCCCATCCGCTCGGGACGATAGTCTTAGGGTCGATAAAAGCGCTTGGAGGAGGAGAGTATTTTACCATGAAATCGTATTTTCCACTTGGCTGCCCGAGAGTGTCAACAATTTCGCCCCTTTCAATCGCTTTCTTAACGAATTCCCGATCCCAGTGGGAGGTATGGCATTCGAATTCCGAATCAGCATCGGAAAGAACTTCTCTATTATCTTCGTCATCGCTCCATCCAGTCGGAACTATGTCTTTCAAATCAATAAAGAAACTTGGCGGAGGCGAACATTTGACAAAAGTGTCATACTTCCCACTTGGTTGCCTTAGAGTATCAACCACCTCATCATGCTCACAAGCGGTCATTACAAATTCGCGATCCCAATGAGTCTTACTAGCACCAAGATCAGAATCCTTGTCGGAAACATACTCCTTGTTTTCATTGGTGGGTATGCTTTCATCATCCATGCTTCCCCATCCATCGGGAACGATATCCCTTGGGTCGACGAAAAAAACTTGAGGTGTGACGGTATTTGACTATGAAGTCATATTTACCACCAGTGCTGTCCGAGGGTATCAATAATTTCACCTCTCTCGATAGCCTTCTTCATAAATTCACGATCTCGACAGGCATTCTTACTCTCACATTCCGAATCACTATCGGAATAAATGTCAATCCAAGGTTCATCAACATCTGGCTCATACCCATCATCTTTTGGCTTAGAGCATGAGGCTTCACTTGCGAACTTGAATGAGAATTTCTCGGACGACAAAAATTAATTATAGAAGTCTCGATGGACTCTTCGGCTTCCTTTCTTGAAGAGGCTGAATTATGCCTAAAGCAGCCATTTTGGCTAAGCAATACATTTTCTCCTCCCGGATACATTTCCTTCTTTCGGTTGATCTCTAGCTATAGTCAATAACTCTTCCAACTTCGTCACATCGAACAAGAAAGGTTTCTCATTCTCATCACCAAATATCACATTAACGGCTTCGGTATGATTAGGGAGCGGATTTTGCTGAACATTTGGCGTGGCATCTTTGAACGACAAGATCTTCTTATCCAACAGGTTCTGAATCTTGACCTTGAGAGTGTAACAATTGTTCACATCATGGCCCTTCTCACCCATGTGATACACGCAAGATTTTGCCAAATCAAACCCAGAAACTTTGGTGGGTTGTCTCTCGGGATTTCTTTTGCTACAAGTCTTTGTTCAATCAAGATCGGCAACAACTGAGACATAGGTCTTGGTAACGGAGTGAATTGCCTTTGCGGAGCTTTCCCTTTTCGGTCAAAATTCCGGGAAGAACCCCTGTTTCCACAATGGACCTTTGAATTGGTGTGTTTGATGGCTTTTGAGCATTAGGATTTTGAATATAGGCAACTTCCACCGTTGGTTCCTTATCCTTCTTTAAGGTAAATCTGCGAGTCGTAGTCTCGGACAATCGACCATCTCGCATTATTCCTTCAATACGCCTCCCAACTCAACCATTGCAGGAAAATTAATGCACGTGTTATTAAACATCTTGTCGAAGTATTCTCGAGGTAATGCTCAAAGAAACAGTTGCATGATCTCTTTCTCGGACAACGGAGGTTTGACTTGAGATGCCATAGTTCTCCACCTTTGGGCGTATGCTCTAAAAAGTTTCATTCCTCCTTTTGTCAACCCGAACCAGTTCTTCACGAGTTGGAGCAATTTCAGTATTAAACTTGTACTTTGAAGGAACTCATCCGCAAGATCCTCCCAAGTGCAAATTTTCTCCAAATCCAATTCGATAAACCAAGTCAAGGCGGAGTCTGTCAAGCTATCTTGAAAATTGTTGATCAACAGAGGGGGTGTTATCGGAATAACGAGCCATCTTGCTCAAATAATACTTCAAGTGGGTTTTAGGGCACCCAGTTCCATCGTACTTCCTTGAAAATTCGGGCTCCTTGTAAAAATCAGGGACCTTCACCTTTGTAAAAGGCGACAACTTATCAAAGCCTTGGAGTTGGTAACCTTGCAACATGCACAGGCGTTCCTCCAATTTTTGCAAGACGTCTCGCGTTCTCTTCATCCATGTGAACGACATGCGACTCCTTAGATGGAGCTTCCAAATCGATGACGGTGGGAATGGCATTAACGGGGACCTCTTCAGCAGGTCCTTTATCAACAGGATCTATCACCGGCGCATTAGTGGGCGCATTAGGAGTAGAAGCCGCAGCAGCAGGAGTCACAGACGTGAAATTCTTTACTTGATTTGCAAGATCAGTTAAGAGCGCCATCATTTGCGCCATTTGATTCTCGATGGTAATAACACGAGTACGAGTGTCTTCGTTTTCCATCCTTACTTGGCGACGGGTGCGTATAATAAAGCGCGATTCAGCCGTATTTTAATACTCTCTGTAAAACACAGAAATCAAATTAGTATACGGAAAATGAATTAAGACGAAAATATAAAAACCCTTCAATTTTATATTTTCTTTAGATGAAATAGAGATAAGAAATATTCTCATGATCCCAATATCACGTGAATAATCTCTTATCATAATTTCCTCACAAGAAATTATACAATTAAAGGGGTAACACGCGATGATTAATCAAGATGCCCCATCTATATTCCATTGGAATCTCGGAAAAGAAAGCACACAGAAAGGGAAATTTCACTATTAACAACAAAATTTGTGAAATACAATCCCTTAAAGACAAGAAAAGAATCCTATTACATCATTACTAAAATGAGTAAAAAGGAAACCCTATACATCAAATCTATAAAAGGAAAATTACATGAAAGGAGACTTCCTCATGGAATATAGCCAAACTCCTAATGGATCTTCTTTAGATGCGAGGCGAATTCGTTTGTTTTCTTGGGTCAAACGTTCAACCTCGACTAAAGCTTCATTCTTTTCCTTAAGAGCTCTAACGGCTATAGCTTGCTGTTGAGTTGGCTTCTCGGGGACATCAGGGAGATCTATTTTAAGCTCGGGCTCGAGGCGACGGTGTATGTACTCCGCAATGCGTGATGGGCCTTCATTTCCCCTTCAATTCTGATTCATCGATAATGAGAATTGACTCGGGCAACATTTGTACCACATATCAATGATAGTCTTGACCATTTCCTTCACATCCGTCATTTGGTCCTTTTGGATGACATCTTTGCGATAATCAAAATGATATAACCCCAGCTTGAGGAATGGGTGGAATCTTTTGAAGTGCGCGATATTGACGGATCACCCTAAAAGGTTAATATGACGTAGACCCCGTAAGACCCAAGAGTGGGATTGGGTTGTCGGATCCGTTATTAAGGCGCACCCCGGGATTTCCAAGCCAACGAACATGCCATTGGATTTGATTTGGAACAAGGTTCTTGAAAAAATTAAACCAAGTTGAAAACGACCAAAAGGGAAAGATTTCTTCCTTTTTTCGGAAGAGCGAGATAGGATGACAATCTTTGGACACATCTATGATTTTCAAGCTCAAACCAAAATCTTTGAGGTGAGAGACCAACCAAATTTGGAGTAAACCTATTGGGGCTCTAAAGATACCATTTTTGTTTTGTTTGAACCTATTGAGTGATACGAAGGTCTCGCCTAAGATCATATTGGAGAATCTTTTGAACATACACACTTGATTGACAATGTGAACTAACAAAGGATCCATGGTCTTTTTGGTAAATGGGAAAACCACAAAACCAAAGAATGCTAAGAGAAAAACTCGAGGAATTTGATTACCCGATTCTTTTGGCAAGCTAGAAAAATGTCGTTCTAAGAATGTGAGAGGAAATGCATTGGAATTTCCTCTAAGAACGCCTTTTAATTTGGAGAATATCGATTCCTAAGAATTGGCTCAAAAGAGTTATAGGATCTATATCTATCGGAGGACCCGACTAGACCAAAAGACCCGACTCTACCAATGGCAATATCGTACTCCTCAATTGTAGGGGTCAACTCATTTCGACCAAACACAAAAGTGGATGTCTTTGAGTTCCAAAAATGAGACAATGCTTTGATCATGGCGACACGAGGCTCGATGTATAAGAGTGCGGGAAGATATCCGATCCTCTTTTCCACGTAATCCTTCCGCTTTGACTCGAGACTTTCCCACATGACCACAAGAGCTCTTGGTACAGGGATGATTCAATCTCCGACATATCCATTTTGACTAACCCTAATTTGGGGCATCGAGATTAATCACCACGCATTATAGAAAAGGATATAACGTGGAATTGAAATGGCGTAATTGAAATTGTAGAACGATACAATCAACCTTACCATGAAGATAAAATGGCAAGCACATCGACACATCGCATGAGGACATGTGAGTTTTGACATCTAAGGGTAGGACTCTAAAGGTTTAAGGTCCCCATCTTAATTAGATAAGAAGAGTTTACCCACCGCTACTAACGTCGGCCGGTGCACTTCTTACTAATCAAGATGAGCGGTATTGAAGAATGGATTACCACATGGATTCACATGCGGATTCCACTCTTAATACCTCCTAAAGGTACCCTAAAGCGATCCGGGGTTTTAGACCGCGGGATGTGGGTGCATTTGTGTCGTGCTAAAGCAAGTAAACATGCATTTAAATCTAAAGCAATCAACACTTCAATATAATCTCATACATTTGACATTCACCCGAACACCACCTACAAAACAAAGGGTTTTCATTCACTCCACCCCTTATGGCTCCCACCTATAAAACCATTTAACACATGGTTAGTGGACTAACCTCATTTTCCACGCGACTTTGACATGCAGTCGATGCTACAAAATGTAGACGAGTGAGATAACAACCAACAAGTTTATTACGGCTTTAATCCACTTAGGTTTGTAACCTAGTCCCCAGTGGAGTCGCCAAGCCTGTCGCGACCTACCCCTCGAGGGCCGAGCTCGGATGAGGCGGGTTTAGAGATAAGTGTTCATGAGATGGTTCATATGGCACTTTTTAAAATGATTTTACTGAAGTGTAAATCTTTTGTTTAGCCATATAACTCATTGATCATGAACGTGGATTTTCCCTAAATCCATATCTCGCGTGACAGCGGATTGATTTTATTTTCTATTTTTAGGAGTCGCCACTAGCCTAGGTCGGGGTCGGCTAGAATACCCAACCGAAACGCTGAAATTTCGTTTTCGGTTTCTACGAAACCAGAGATCAAAGGTTCGGGGACTAGCTTACGTTAATATTTCTATTAACGCCCTTTCGTACCGCTAAACTTAACATGGTTGTTATCTAAGTCGTCATGCATTTGTTTTTTTTACCATTTTCATGCCAAAGTCTTAATCCACTAGGTGATCATGCATCTTGTTTTTGTATTTTTATTTGAGATTCTAAACTAATCTTATCTTAGTCTAGAAAAAAAGAAGAAACAATCAATTGTATTGAAAGACATTTCTTAAAGTAAACACTTGAAGTATTGAAAAGACGAGCTAATTCTAAGCGCGAAAGTAAAAAAAAGTAAGAACCCGCAACTCGTCGGGTGTTTATTACAACATGAATTGAAAACCCGAGACATGATCGGGGATGAATGAATTAAGTACAAATTGAAACCGGATCGGACATCGGTTTGGAACCATCAAAATGAATACAAATCGAGACCGGATTGGACATCGGTCAATCGCCTTGGCTTCGGATTTTTCTTTCTTGGACCGCCTCTCGGTGTCGGTGTTTGCATTCATACATTCATTCATGAAAAGGCAACATAACAATGATGCAATCAATTCACTAATTAAGCACGGGCCTCGGGATCGACCTTTGTTCTTCATGCGTTTCGATTCATCACCCATCTAATCACTTAACATTGTTTGATTAATGGTTAATGATAACGAGCTACCATTTGCATTCACAAAACGGCAACTAATATCAATTAACCCCTAAAGTCGGGTTCTAATGACCATGAATGGGCTACCCACCGAACATGCACCGGCCTAACATTCATCTAAAAACACATGCATAAACATAAAATGAACATGCATTCAAGCCCATGGGCCTTGTTTTGAAGCCAAACAAACCATGAGAAGTGGGCTTTGTGAAAAGACCACTTATTCAATTAATGCTTAATTCGGATTGAATCTGTTTGAATGTGATTAACTATCCTAATGACGTCCAAATGAAGTGATTCAGGTGTCATTAGAAAGCTTATGACATGAGGATCAAAAGTCATGAAGACCATTTTTTCTAAATCTTAGCCAATTTTCCTAAAAATGTCGAATTAAATCTCAGTGACAGGCTGGACTCGGTTCAGTTATGAGTTTCAAAACAAAGGCGGGAAAAATAACAAACCTTATCAAAAGAGCGCGAAAATTTTTGTGCCGTTAGGATTCCCTGTGTGCAACAACTTTCATGTTTTGAGTTTTTGCTAAAAAGCCCTCCAAATTTTTATAAAATTCAATTTTCGCGAGGGACTCAATTGCAAATGGAATTTTAACCTGGGAAGACCTTTCATGAGATTTTAAGCAAATTGGTCCTTCAAAAATTGCTATTAGGTCCTCAAAATCTCCAGTTAGTATATTGAGATCCCAATGAACAACTTTGAAGTTTTGAATTTTTGCAAAAAAATGGCTCTAACTTCATCAAATTCGGAGAAACACTTTGTGAACTCCAAAGGAACAAAAATCAGATCTGGACACAGAACTGATCAAATCATGAGAATTCCTTTTGAAAATTCAAATGATCTTCGATTTTGATGAAATTAGTATCAATAGAAAGATCTCGATCTCAGGAAGAACTTTCGTGAAGAAAAGTTTTTCATATCTCGAACGCACGAATTTATGAAGACCGAAGAACACATGAAGGTCAAACTGAAACCAGCATGTCACCAGATTATGTGCAGATGACGTGGCAAATCGTACTAGGCTAATGTGCTCAGAATTTTATGAAAATTTTACAGTGAATAGATCAAGATGTGTTTTACAACTTTCATGAAGAAAGTTTTTCCAGAAAATGATCGTAGAAAATCATAAAATTCATCGAACAGCACAACGTCAGTCAGGAATGTATCAGAACAGACTTAAACAGACAATTACAGATTCTGATCCTGACGTCTAACAGTGTTTTGACATAGCAAATGAAGTCCGATCGAGGCATATGATATACTAAATCGAAGCTTAAGACGAGTTCTACGACTCTCTAGTTCATCATTTCATCAGATTTCGATGTTAACGAACTCGAATCAGCATCTCAAGCAATCAGGTTTTTCTGGACACGAATTTGCAGAGTTGCGTTTAAGTGTTCTTACCTTGTCTCACGGTGATCCAATGCTCAAGCGAGCGATCCGGCCTCCGTATTCTGATCTAGAATAGCACGGAGAGGCCTCGGAAAGCTCGGCCAACCTACGACAACGGATTATACGAAACGATGTGAGATTCGACTCGCTTTTCACGCAAATAAACGAATCAGTAAAAGTTGAGGGAAATGATGTGATCCGGTGGCCGTTTGATGCGAGGCCGGACACCACAGTGCCGTGAAGACGTCGAGGATGATGATCGGTTGCTTGGAATCACCGGAGGAGGTCGCCGGAGGGCCGGTTCAGCCGGTTGAACCGGCTGGACAGATCACCGGCAGATTTGCCGGTGATTCTGTCAAGAGGGAGATCAGGCCGGAACAGTGAGTTCCGGCCACCAGCAGGAGCTGCTGGTCTTGCGACCAGCTTCAGGCCTCCGTGGGGGACGTCGGAGGAGGAGCAGCTCGCCGGAAATCAGCCGGCAAGAGGCCGGAAAAACTGCTGTTGCCGAGAGAGAGAAAGAGAGCTTGAGAGAGAGATGGACGTGAGAGGGAAAGAGAGGGAGAGAAAATGGACGTGAGAGGAAAGAGAGGGAGAGAAAAGAGGAGAGAAAGTAAAATCAAAAATGAACCCCTCGATTTTGGAGGAAAAACTATATACCCTTCCACTTTAATTTTAGCCCTTGGATTGATCAAATGGTCCAAAATGCATCCTTAATGATTAAGGATATTCCTTAGAGGCTAAGGATTGATGACATGGCATTGTGGATGGACATGATCAATTCTAAATGAATGGCCATGATTGATTTGCTAATCCCCTAATTAATTCGCTTAATCCTTAAAAAAGGGCATTTTTGTCATTTTTGATTAAGGGCATTTTTGTCATTTTTGATTAAGAGCATTTTTGTCATTTTTTTCGCTCAAGATGATGTGACTGACCTTGATTGGTCCGACCGGATCATCGATCGTCAAAATTTTCAACCGGAAAATGATTAATCCGATCGGATTAGTTCAGTTTGAATTAAACCAATTTGAGTCAATTAGCTCTGAATTTGGGTAATTGCATGACCAAGCTAGACTAACAAGTTTAATTGAAGTCTAATTAACCAAATTGAGTCTCAATTCATCAAATTGAATATTAGTCTAGAATGGGTCAAGTCGAATTGAATTGATTAGACTAATTACTCTTAGACTTCTTAATCATTGGATCACTAAATTGATCAAATTGACCCAAATTCATGTGATTCTTCCAAAATTGATTTTGAATTTGGGTTTCATATAAGAAATCAGGTTCAATCGTGTCTCAATTCACATCATCATCATGACGAATCGATCAAAATCACCGATTAGGGCCAAAATTGGGGTTTTTGTGTTTGGCTTGGAATCACAAAATTGGTTCAAAAATTGGATATAAAATGACCTCTAGATCAAATGTCGTGAAGGAAATTATCCTAAAAATGACTAGAAATGAAGTAATTTTATTTTTGGCCGATTTGAATCAAATTCCATAATTTGGGGAAAAGTTGATTCTAAATCGATTTTTGTAAAATTTCAAATGCCAAAGGTAAATTGAATGTAAAACAAGGTAATTTTTGGATTTTGGTATTTTTCAATTTTTTTTTGGTCAAAGGTTTGACCAAAAGTCAAACCCTAGTTGACTTTCCACTAAGAGCTTGATTTTATGATCAAATCTTTGAATTTTTCTAAAATTTCCACTTCCAAAAAGTGAAATTGGACTTGAAAGGAATCTTTTTGTGCAAAAAGCCCCAATTTGACCTGGGGTTGACTTTTGGTCAAAAATTAGGTTGACCAAAAGTCAACGCCAAAGTCAACCATTTGACTTTTCGGGTTTTTTTGCATAAAATGAATAGAAAATCGCTTATAAAAAGGCAGATCAACAGATAGAATTAAAAAAAAACACTTTTTGTTCAAGAAATGGACTTAAATTTTTAAGACGAAAATTTTTGTAAGGGGAAGAGTTGTGACATTCAATTTTGGCCCATTTTTGGGATTTATAAAGCGTGTAATTAAATCGATTAAACTTATAATAGAATCTCGCTCGGGAACTATCACTCTCGGGTTCTTATTTTTAAAAATAGAATTTTACTAGAATTGCACCCGATCGAATTTGGCGTTATTTAGACCCCAGAACTTGGCGATCGATTTTCAGGAGTTTGGGACGAAATAAATTGGACGGTGTCGATATCCTTGTAGCCGGCGTCAATCTTATCAAGAATAGTGAGAAAGTGAAATTTTGGACCGGGTGCTGATTTCGACTAGTAGACCTCCCTCTTAGTGTATTTTATTTAGTGTGGGTGTCCGGCCTTTGCCCTAGTATATTATTGAGATTTTTAAGTGAACCGTTAGATCGATTTTGGGTTCGAGCGTGGGCGTTAGATCGTAATCATCGCGTTGACTTTGGCCTCCCTCTCTCTCTATTTCTTTCTTTCTCTCTCTCCTCTCTCTCTTCCTTACGTCGTGCGGAATTTCCTTTCCACTCCGCATCTCCCTCTTCCCGTCTTTGACCCCCCTCTCCTTCCTTCTTTCTCTCTCTCTCTCTCTCTCTCTCTCTCTCTCTCTCCTCCATTTGCATGGACACGTCCAATCACACACCTTGCCCCCCCCTCACCCCTTCTGACTATGCAGACACCCCCTCTCTCTCCTCCTCTTTTTCTTCTCTTCTTCTTCTCTCTCTCCTTCCTTCTTTTTTTTCTTCTTCTCGATCGCTGCTTACCTTCCCCAGGGCCCGTCCGTCCTGCGCCTCGCCCCTGCCCGTGTCGCCGCCACTCGTCCGGGCCACCGCGTCTTTGCTAGATTCGCTTGCCTCCACCCTGTCGCCGCCGCCACAGTAGTCCCTCTTTCTCTCTCTCCTCTCCTCCTCCGCAGCCCCCCCAGCCGTCCGACGCCACCTTTAGGCGGCATGTCGGCTGCCCGGCGTCGCCCGCGATTCAGCCGCCCCCGATCGTCGACCAGCTCCGCTACGCACGCGGCTTGACGCCGAGCATCACGATGCGCCCGGCCCGAACACCAGCGAGCTCTAGCTCATTACGCTTGCCCACTTGCGCCGCCTTGCTGGCCAGCTCGCCCGGGTTACCGAGGAAGCTTACCGCCCTTCTCCCGGCTCCGGCGGGCGATCGCGATTCACCCACCCCGTGAGCCCATACGCTGACTCTTTCTCTCCCTCTCATCCCACGACCACAGCACCTCTTCCCCTCCAGCTCGTCCTTGCGCCCGTCGCCATCGCCCGTCGCCTTTGCCGTCGTGTGACGCCAGCCAGCCCGGCCCGACCCGGGTGTGACCCGGTGACCCAGTAGCCTCGGCCAGCCAGGGCCACGGCTCGTCGCCCGTGACCGAGTTGCACTCGCACGCCCAGCGCCGATTACTTTCACCCGTCGCCCATTCAGCGTTGCCCGTTTAGCCGGCCCGTCCCACCCGGATGCATTGTCCATCCGCTCGCCAGCGCCAAGGCCGCGGTGATCGACCTTTGTGCCCAGATTGGCCGGCCAGCACGCCCGTTGGCCCGCGCCCGCGCCTAGTTCGACACTGTTCACCGGGCCATTTTAGGCCCGAGCCGACTTTTCCCGAGCCAAAACTTGGTAAGTGACTTCCTAAACTCTACCTAGTATTTTGGGTACTTATAGACTTGTTTTGGTTAGAACGGCTAGGGCGTGATTTAATTTGATTATGTTATGTTTTAATTGTGCGAATTGGATTGGATAAAATAATATGCTTGATTGAGTGATCGCGTGACCGACTTGAATGTCAAGTTTGTGGATTGAGGTGGCGGGTGTGAATTGGACTGAGTGGTGATTATGGGTTTATTGATATAATTGGCGTGAAATTGATTCAAGTGAATGGCGTGTGCTTGCCTGTCGATTTTAAGCCCGGATTGATCGGAGGGCTACGGACTTGGGGCGTGTCGGCGGTCCGTCGTGTGAAGGCTTGACTGGTCGGTGTGCCAAATGGAAAAAAAGGACTTGGGACATGTTGACGGGCGTCCGTGTGAAGGCATGAATGGCCGGTGTGTGCCAAATGGGCGAGCTTGAGGCGTGTTGACGGTGGCCGTTAAAGGTATGTTAGGCCGGGACGTGTTTATATCGGTCATTGAAAATTGAGCCGGATTGATCGGGGACTCTGGACTTAAGGTGTGTTGTGACGGTCCGTGTGAAAGTATGAATGGTCGATGTGCCGGATGGGCTTGGAGGCGCAGCGGGGCGGGTTATGAGAATAGACACAGGCGCGATGGCGCGGGTCATGAAAAGATGTTCAGCCATGCATGCGATTTAAGTGTGATTGAATTGACTGGTTGAGAGTGTAATCGAATTGGGTGATTGAGCATGTGATTGAAATGGCTAGTTGAGTGTGACCAATAAAATTTGGTTAAAGCGTGTGATTGAAATGGCTGGTTGAGTGTGACTAAATTGGCTGGTTGAGCGTGTGATTGAATTGGTTGGTTGAATGTGTGGTCGAATTAGTAAAATGAATTGCGTGCAAGTGTGGTTGGCGTTTGAGCAATTGCGATGTGCTATTTAGTTACTATTACTGCATTACCATGTTATGACTAACGTCATGAGTCGACATGGGTTTGATGGCAAGGTAAGTATAATAATGCGTATTTTATATTATATGGGGTAAAATTGCATGTACGACTTGTCGTATGCGCATTGGCCTACGTGGGGTATAGGGGTTACTTATTGAGACTCGTTCTCACGGTTATTATATAACTATTTCAGATCCGCGATCATGAGTGATGGGAGACAACTGCAAGGGTAACTCGGAGATCGAAGTCGGGTCAAGTACCCGTATTTTGAGTTCCCCTTTTTGTAGAGGAGTTAAGTTTGCAAATTATTGCCCTTTCGAGGAATGTGGTTCTGTTGTTGTGGCCTAGCTTGGGGTTTGTCTTTTTGTGAGCGTCGTATGTACCTATCAAGTGTAGGAATTACAGTCATTGTTTACGTACTATTACTGCCCCTTGTCATTATTAATTGTCCGGGTTGTTTCTATTTATTTTCGCCGTGTCTAATCTTTGATGTTTGGGTTGGGTCGGCGACGTGCAGGGGCGTCGCATTCAATGATCGACCATCGAGGGATGATCGCGTGCTCGTAGGGTCTTGGGCGTGACAGAAGTTATACCCATCAAATCTATAGGAAAAAAGTGGCAATCGAAATGAAAGTAGCCATAGAAATCCAAGCAGACAAATTAAGTTTTCTTCACCGAAAATTCATAAAAGTAGAGAGCAAATCCATCGGCCATGATTTTATGGATTCGCTTGTAGTTGTAGAAACTAATATTAACCCCTTAAAAGGCTCAAAATCATCCGAAACATGTGTTCAACTGCTAATGGTGCAAAACTCCCTAACATCCGATGCATTGGGATTGAGCAGAGCATACAAGTTCCAATTTGATGAGGTATTGGAAGAGTACAACCACTCAATGCATGGAGAAGTAGAGATGTAAAATGGAGAATTAACCGCTTTGAGCAGTTCACAATGACCAACATAGCTTCTTCCTGCAAGCTATTACGTTGTTTGGATCGATACTTAAGTCATAGAGCCGCCATGAATAATGGGGAGAGACGAGCAATTATCCTTCGCAACCCATCATTGACCAATATGATTTGATAGGCGGAATAATTAATAGACTGCACATAGAAAACGCCATCAAGTAAATATATAACAGTGCGATTGTCTTCACAAATCAGCTCATTCTTTGGTTTACCGCATCCCTTTGGATCACTCTTCAATCGAAACGGGTAGCTTATATTGCGAATGTCGCCACATGAAGCGATGCACCCAATTACTCTACCTAGCATAGCTGGCCATCGCTTGCAATAGAACAAGAACAAGTAGCAACACTGGATAGATATTTAGGGAGTTGAGAGCAGTAATCATGTCTCTGTTCGTCTTTGGGCGTAAGAGAAATTGGTAAAGAATTGCTTGGTGCGTGTGGAGTAGAGGCACAGTATAAAAAGATGGAAAAAGGTGGGACGATCCTTGTTTGATTGGAGACTTTGGAGTCGCCTTGTACTATAGAGAAGCCCAAGCGAGTCAACAGAACAAATGCATGGAAGTCAAGAAATTAAAGGAGGTGGACCCAAACTTAATGACCTCCACATACACCGCCATCTACGAAATTTACACCCATTGAAATTTCAGAAGTTTCTTCCACTCTCTACCTCTTTCCCCATCACTTCCTTCTAATACGCCATCTTCCTACTTGTTTTATTCTTCGTTTTTTTTCTCCTCCCATCTTCTCCATCTTCTTTCTCCACCCCACGAGTCCCGGTCACAGGAATGACATCAAAAATAAAAACTAGCTTGCGTCGAAACTTCTTCTTCTCCCTCATCCTTGAAGATTTTTCTATTCAATCGTCGGCACTTTATCATTCGATATGTACCTCATGTTTGTTAAATTAAGTTACAAACTTCATACATAATCCATTACATACATGCTCGAATCATTTTATGGAATAAATCGTTACAAGAAAAGTATTGTATATGACTAACATAAGTTTCACAATGTCATCATTGATTTAGCTACAAATGACCACATATTTTCTTGCACAAATCTGAAAAAATAAATCCATATCTGAAGTAAAATGTAAAAATTTGCAACAGTTTATGTGCATAGTAATTACATAATTAGTGTTTATATTAGTCACTAATAAGTTTAAGAAAATACGAGTTCAATTCTACATTTTGTTCTTGATTTTTTATAAGAACCTAAATAAGTACTGGGACAAGAGAACTTTTTTTGTCGATGACTCTTAGTTATTAATTATTTCGCATTTTAAAATTTATTTTTTAGCTATAAATTTTTCATTAGAATATTAAATAAAGTTAATTACAATTCAAAATTTCTTAAAAGATGTACCTATTTTTTAGATGAAAATTACATCTTTTCCCATAAAAAAAAAGATTGGCTTTATCCATATTTGTTTTTAAAAAGATATACCTATAGAACGTATATTTTGCATGCAAGGCATATATATAGAGTTAATTAAAATCACAATTTCTTAGATGAAAATTACATCTTGGCCCACGGAATACAACATTTTGCAATTTACCTTAACCAAATTGACACGGATTTTGATAGATTTTTTTTTTTTTTTAAGTGTGACCATGAAACTAAAGATCAGATTGATTTCTAAAAATAGAGTTCTATAACTTTTTTTTGGTGAAGGGGTGTCTCTCTCCCCCATCACTTTCTTCTGATACACAATTTTCTTCTTCGTTTTTTCCTCCTCACTTCTTCGTCTCCACCTTCTTTGAATTTTTTACTCCATATTTGCTAAATTAAGTCACAAACTTTAGACGTAATTCAATTTGTTACACAGTCAAGTCATCTCATGAAATAATAATCGATATAAGAAAAGTATCTCATATTACAATGATATATTGCACGACACCATCTTCAGCCTAGTCGGGAACGACTACGTGTCTTGTTGAGTAAATATGAAAAATTCTTAGCGGAAGTTAAAATGTATAGATTTGTAATAGTTTATGTGCATAGTAGTTACGTAAAATTATCCTCTCCTGTACTCCGCTTAAAAACAAAATCATATCCATAGTTGTATATGCACGTGACAAGAATAACTATACTTGCTTATGGAGTTGTTAGTATGCTGAAAGCATACGATCAAAACATGCCCATGTCATCATGGGTGACGATGCAAGATTTCTTAACAACTAATGCATTTTCATCTATCACAACCCATGAATACCCACTCATTTCAGATTATCTTAGACGATATGTCCGAGGAATATGCTCTGCAATATATAAAGGAGAAAGCAACAGATAAATAGCACATCACAAAAATCACTGATTTACCAAAAACACGATAACTCTAATAATCAAGTCGAGTTCGTCGATGAATAAATAGGGGAAACGAGCGGTTACCCTTTTGCAATCTTACATTAAACACAAGGATATCGCCATAATTGATAGTGTCATTTTTTTTGTAGATGGATTTGATGATCTATTTAGGATTTTTCTCACATGCTAGCTGTAACATCCTGAAATTTGACCTGTTATCGGGGATCAATAAAGTGTATATTAATTCTCGTTTGATTTTAGTAAGTCTCGCCTAGACTTGATCAATCACGGGATACTAACCAAATGGGAAAGGCTAAATAGGAATAGGTCGTGGACCGAGGACCCGATTGAGATTAAGCGTTGATTTCGAGAAAACGTCGAGGGAGTATTTTGAGCTAATATAGGCCGATCTTAGGAGAATGATGCGTTGATATCGCCGATAATGTACGATCGGATCACGGGTGATTTCGCACGGTCGAAAGTACAACCGACAAATGAATCCGATTTTAATCCGAGCGATCGCGACCCCGGTGCTGGTGATAATTCCTTTCGTTCTATCGAAATTCGAGACCATCATGACACGAGACAATCTTAGGTTGATACGGCGTAACACCTAAACACCGCCCGTTAGTGAGAGGCCCTAAGACTTCAAAACAAGTTATTTTGATCGCGATATTGAGCTCGAACCCGATATCAAAATTTCAAGGGTAATTACGACTATTTTACAAGACGGACGTAATTTTATAGTGGCTAATTAAGTTTGGGACAAAAAGCGGCTCAAAATAGAAATTTCGACAGAAATTGGGGAAAATTACGATTTTGCCCCGGGGACCTCGATGTCCGTTTCCGAGGCCTAAATGAAATTATTTTTCGGAATCGATGCCATTTTGGGGCAACCACGCATGACTGGAGTGCGTACGATCAAAATTGGAATTTCGACCCCGGAACGAAAAATTACGGTTTTGCCCCTATGGGCACCGAGGCTGGATTCGGAGGCCGTTTGAGGTTATTTTTCGCGGCCAAGGTCATTTTGGGGTGGCCACGCACATTTAGAGTGGTTTTGGCCAAAAATTGAAATTTCAACAAAAATTGAAAAAATAATATTATTTTATTCCCGAAACTTCGCAGTCGATTTTCGAGGACTTAAAAAGTGAATTTCACGAATCCGACACCATATTATGTTGGCCACACACATATTGAGCGATATGTGCGAAAATTGAAATTCGGTTCGGGATCGAAAATTACGAAAATGCCCCTAGGCCATTTTATTTAATTCCGAAAATTGGATTAATTTTTGGGATTAACCAAGGTTAGTTAGGCTTAACTCGTGTCTGGTCAACCATGGTTAAGGACAATTGACCATTTTACCCATAAATTATTAGATTAGATCAAATGGACCATTGGATTAGGGGCAAAAGTGTCCAAGGCTATGGATTAATGACACTTGAAGTCCACTAACAAATATTTGACCCATATTTGACCAGAAATCTCTTTCTCTCTCCCCATTTTGCTAATCTGCGCCGAGAACTCCCTCCTATTTCCTTTCTTCTTTGCTGTTTCCGGTTACTGCAGACAAGTTTCTGTGATTACAGTCTTTATTCACGTCGAAACAAGATGCAAAGAGCTATCCCCGCCAACCGGCCACCACCACCAAGAGCCCTTTCCCCGCCCAAGACCAGCCACCACAGCCCCGGTTTCGCCTAAACATAACAAAACAGCAGCTAATCGTCTGCTTTCGCCGTTGCCGCGACTGGCCGGGTTGCACCGAGCGCCGCCGCCGATCCTCATCGCCGTTGGTGATCGACCGCCTGCCTCGTCGTCCCGAATCGTTATTAGGCGAGTATAAACCCCTAAACCCCTAATTAGTTTAATTGTGCATTTTAGGGGTTAATTAGGCCTAATTGAGGGTTAATTAGGTTTAATTGTGTGTGGAATGTTTTGTATGGGTCATTAGGACCTAATGAGATGATTTAATGATGGATTAAGGCCCAAAAACAGCCCTTGTTCTGGTACTGTTCACAAAGTACCGAAAATGTGCAATTTTGTATTATTTGGGCTTAATTGTTAATAACTTTAAATTGGACATTTTAGGGGTTAATTAGACTTATTTGAGGCCTAATTAGGTGTATTTGATCATTGGGTAATTAGTAATAGTGATTGGGGTGTTATAAGATGGCTTAAGTATGACTTAAGGCCTAATTTGTGCAAAAACCTGGTATTGTTCATCGATGACCGAAATTGCACAAATTTACCCAAGTTTTGCACTAATTAAGTTCAATGATTCAAGATTTGAAATTAGGCAATTCAAGTGTTAATTAAGCTTAATTGAGGCTTAATTATGTATAGTTGATGTTTGGGTGATTATAGTATTTGATTAAGGCTTAATGGATTTGTTTAAGGGAGGTTTAGTGCATATGTGAAATTCGGTTCTGGTACTGTTCACCATAACCGAATTGTGCTTTTTGGTTCAAATTGAGATTTAAATGGTTCTTTGACTATGGTTTAAGTTTGGATAATCTCTGGGGTTATTTGGGACTTGAATAAACCATATTGAATGACCCATGAGTGCAAGATCAATTAGCCCAAGGCGGGCCTTAGACGCATTAAATTGAATTGTGTAATGAATGTGCTTTGAATAAACTCGGAATCGATTGAATTAAAATGAAAATGCTTGGGTATGCCAAGAATGAGAGGAATATGTGCAATTTGATCATGGTTATGCTTGGTGTGTTGGCATCGATAATTAACCTTAAATTCACGGGCATGTGGTTTACAAAGGTGCGTTATGGTGCGGCCAAATTGAGTGCTTAATGTACATGCCTCGAGATTTATTAATGTTGGCCTTGGTCGGGCCCTACTGGTCGATTTATTAATGTTGGCCTTGGTCGATTTATTAATGTTGACCTTGGCGTCGGGCCCTCTGTGTCGACTTATCAAACTGCTGGCCTTGGTCGGGCCTACGGGTCGTTATATTCAATTGTGGGCCTTGGTCGGTGTAATTGCACTTAAGTTACATTGATATCAAATGCCTAACCTACAAGGCTAAAATAATATATTGGGCTGTGAGCTCATAATGAAAATTAATGTGGTTTTACCGGTTCATTGTTTGATGTGTTTTCTTTACCCTCCGGAGGTGCACATTAGCCTAGTTTAGGGTTAGTGGTATGTACTTGCTGAGTTTTCTCACGGTTGTGGTAAAATCGACATTTCGCACCCCCGTCCATAGAATGCCGAGGAAAGCCCCTCTTTTTTGGACTCCGTAGCAAATCGAGCGGTCGTCTAGTGTACACCCCCTGCGGGATGGAGCAGTAAGGGTTAGATACTTTTCGGTTTTATTTGTGAACATGGGAGAGGACTACTACCACACCCAAGAGTATGTAGCCCGTGTCATAGGGGAGCGGATGGCGTGGCGGGACCCCGTCGGAACCTTTGACATCCCGGTGGATGTAAACGGGCGTTATGATTCCTCGGATGGCGAGTGATGAAGTATCGGACCCTCCACCTTCACTCGGCGTGAGTTTTCGTGGATGAGACCGTGGATGGGCCGGGCAGCTATGGATGAGGAGGAGGAAGAACGGCAAAGTTGTAGCCATAGATATAGATCCGGTGGACGACGAAGAGTTTGACCCTAAGGCAATAGACGTGGATATCGAGGCAGCCGGAGAAGTTACTGAGGTTGGATCGGACGAGGAGATAGGAACTAAGGAAGATGACGAGTTAGGTCTTTACCTAGATCTAGAGTTAGAACTCGACTCGGAGGACGAGAGGATAATGGCAGAGGCCATGGACTCAGAGGAGTCTGGAGGTTCAGGAGGATTCTTCTCGAGGAGTCTTGAGTCATCCGATCCAAACTGGGAGCCTTAGATTAGTTCTCAGTGTTAGGAGTAGAGGCTAACCCCTTTTGACCGCCTCTAGTAGTCGGTCCGATCTCCCTAGGCCACCGATCTCTTTTTGTTTTAGTGGCCCTTTTATTGTATCTCTGGTTTTTAATGGATATTGTATATAAGTATTTTTAATGAATGTATATGTTGTTCTTAATCGCTTGATATTTGTTGGCTTGTATTGCTCATGGTTGCTTTTAATTGTCCGGGTGTATATATATACTTATTATATATATACGCTGTTTCTGCATGTGACGTGTTTTCTCTTATTTGGGTTCTTCGGCCTGGGTGGCGTAACACTGGGATTGTCGTATCTTATTTCGACCCTACGCGGATGTTCATGCTTCGTGGGGTACGGGGCGTGACATCCCCGTTCGAATTGGTATCAGAGCAAGGACAGCTCGGTCCAATCTAGTTGAACCCTGGAGTGATAAGGAGGAGTGACCATGGGTAGCCATAGGGTGACCTAGTGTGCTAAGTGTACCTCCAGATTGTTTGTATTTGAATGTTGTGGTGATTATTTGAACCAATATTATGCAGGTGCGGCAGGACCCAAGGTAAGTGTGCGAGTCCTTGGGTGAAAATTATGTGCCGTTGTGCTAGCCGCATGCTGAGTGTTTAATTGCTTTTGTGTTAATACCTGCCTAGGACTTAGACCGGTTAGTTGGTTTAGGTCTCTAATTCCTGGACGGAATTATAACAGGTAGTTAAGCACTCAGACTTAAAGAATGAGCAGCGAAGGAAGGGGTGTAGGAAGAGTCCCAAGAAGGGGCACAGGAAGAGGAACTAGAGGTGGAGGTCGTGCTCGAGCTAGAGCTGTAGAAGACCCTCGAGATGGGTGTTAGAGCGGTAGGAAACCCTAGAGTTAATGCCGGAGTTCTTGAGACCCTTAATGGAACAAGTGATTGAGACCCTAAGAGAAATAGGGAATATTATGGGCAGATAGCCCAAGACGAGCTGCAGTCATTGCTGAGGTCAGAGAGTCACGCCATCAACGAGAACTAAGCCCAAGCCCGTAAAGCTCGTGCTTAACCAAAGGTAGCAAACAGACCAATGCACCAGTTGGTGGAGGAGTTCCTTGCTGAAACTGCCAAGTTCACGGGCAGGTGACCTAGAGATCGCCTCGCTTGGGTGGAGGAGTTAGAGAAAGCATCTCGACTTGTTGGGGTGTACCGAGGCAGAAAAGATTTCATTGGCGACTTACCAAACCGCAAGATAATGCCCACGATTGGTAGAAGGCGCTTAAGGATAGAGTATTCCCGGAAAATATGGAAATGACACAGGCAATATTTGTTTGAGCATTTCTATGGGCAATTTTTTCTCGAGAGAGTGCCTAGGAGAAGAAGATGGCGTAGTTCATGAGGCTTAAATGGGTCGGCGATGAATTTAGCACGGGCGGTCAATTCGCAAGACCGGCCGGTTTTACCCTAAGGATGGTTGAGAATCCAACGGATAAGGCTCAAAGATTCCGAGATGGATTGGAAGCCGGATCTTCGCACTTCGGATGCTTTTGCTGAATATCGGAGATTACGAGAGAATTCTATGAGAGTGGGCCTAAATGATGGAACGAGATCGATGGAAAGGACAAAGAAGATCGGGTTCAAGATTTAATCGAATCGGGATAATCGTCGCCCGGCAAGAAGCCAATGACGAGCAATAGACGGTTTATTCCACCTCCGATAAGGAATATAGGAAACCCAAATAGACGCCAAATAGATTTGAGCCTGTTTCCGTTGTAGGAGTTTAGGACACCGATAAAAAGAATTGCCCTCAAAGAACGATCTTTAGGACCCCTGTGACAACATCAAGCAGCCCAAAGTGGGAAATCAGGCCGGAAATCCCCCACCAGCTATTCAGTAAGTGACCACCTACACAAGGATCAGTATACGCAATGGCGCAAAAAGGATGCCGAGGACGCCAAAGCGTGGTTATCAGTACCATTTCTCTCTGTGATCATGCCCTATGTGTTATTTGATCCCGGGCAACCCATTCGCTTATTTCGAACAGTTTGTTAGATTGGTTGATCCGAGCCTCAGACATTTGAAAACATGTTATGTGTGACGACCCCACTACATGATAGGGTGTTAGTATCATTGGGGTGCATGGATTCTAAAATTATGATTGGGAATGTAGAGGAAAGGATTGATTTGGCTGTGTTAGCCATGTATGATTTCGATGTGATCATCTGTATGGATTGGTGACTAAGCGTAAAAGCCGTTATGGATTGGCGGCAATAGGACGATCCAATTCAATCCGATTGGAAATCCTAGGTTTGAATTTCGTGGAAACCGAGGAGGAACCTCGATCCTTTGGATTTCCTCGAGAGGCAACTCGAGATGCTCGAGGAAGGTTGTGAGGGATATTTGGTTAATGTTAAGAATCCGACATTGGTGGAACCTACATTGGAAGAAATCCCAGAGTGTGCAATTTCCTAGATTTTTCCTCGAATTGCCGGCTTACCGCCGAGAACGGGAAGTGGAATTGTAATAGAATTGGCCCCTGTGCAATCGAGCCAATTTCTAAGGCCCCATATCGGATGTTCTTATCGGAATTGAAGGAACCGAAAGTCCGTATGCAGAATTGTTAGACAAAGGGTTTATTCGTCCTAGTGCGTCTCCATGGGGGGCGCTACCATGTTTGTGAGGAAAAAGGACGGGACGTTGAGATTATGTATAGACTATCGGCAGTTGAATCAGGTGACTATAAAGAATAAGTATCCACTGCCAAGGATCGACGACTTGTTCAATCAATTACAAGGAGCGTCAGTGTTCTCCAAGATTGATCTACGGACCGGGTATCATCAGTTAAGAATTCGGAAGGAGGATATACCCAAGACTGCATTTAGGACGAGGTATGGGCATTACGAGTTTACAATCATGCCCTTCGGTTTGACGAATGCCCCTGCAGCCTTCATGGATCTGATGAACAGAGTTTTTTAAGGAATTCCTGGACCAGTTCGTCATTGTGTTCATCGATGATATTCTGGTATACTCGAAGAGTCCAGAAGAACATGAAGTGCATTTGACTGAAGTATTACGAACGTTGAGGGAACACGCACTTTATGCGAAGTTCAGCAAATGCGAATTCTGGCTTAGCAAGGTAGCATTCCTTGGACATATTGTATCGGGAGAAGGAATATCCATGGATCCGACTAAGATTGAGGCAAAGGTCAAGGGCCCGCATCGACGCCGATGGAAATCAAGAGTTTCTTAGGATTGGCTGGCTATTATCGATGTTTCGTGGACGGATTCTCGATAGCCATGCCATTAACGTGACTACTAAAAAGGAGGCTAAGTTTGAATGGGATGATAAGTGCGAATGAAGCTTTCAGAACTTAAGCATAGACCCGATAACAGCTCTAGTCTTAACTATTCCATCCGGACCGGTGGATTCGAGGTATACAAAGGATGCTTCGCCGGAGGACTTGGTTGTGTGTTGATGCAAAGATGAGAAAGTAGTGGCGTGTCGCCACGCCGCTTGAGGCCACACGAGTTGAACTATCCGACACATGACCTAGAGTTGGCTGCCATTGTATTTGTACTCAAAAACTGGAGACATTATTTATGTGGGGAAAGTTCTAGATTTATACGGATCACCAAGTCTCAAATATTTGTTCTCACAAAAAGAGCTGAATATGAGGCAGCGAGATGGATGGAACTTGAAAGATTATGATTGCGACATCATGTACCACCCTAGAAAGGCGAATCAAGTAGCGGATGCGCTAAGTCGCAAATCGAATATGGCGCATATGATGATCAAGGAGTGGACATTATTGGAGAGGCTCCGAGACTCAGAATTTAAATTTGAATTGAGTCATGTGTCGAATCACTGGCTACCTTGAGAATCGAGCCGGAGATTCGCAGACAAGATTAAAGTTCTGCAGTCCACGGATCGAGATTCGTAAAATCGTGGAAATAGATGCCACTACAAGGAAGCCAGATTCCCAAGTATCGAGGATGGAATCCTGAAATTCGGAGGACGTTGGTGTGTCTTGGATGATACCGAGCTTAAGGAAGAGATACTAAGAGAAGCTCATCACAAGAATTACAAAATCCACCCAGCAGCACGAAAATGTACTAGAATCTACAATAACATTACTGGTGGAACAGAATGAAGATAGATGTGGCCAGGCACGTGGCTAAGTGTTTGACAAGTCACAGGTAAAGGCACAACATTGTAAACCCGGAGGATCAAGCACACTGCTTGGAAATTCCTCGAGTGAAAATGGGAACACATCACCATGGACTTCAGAATCGGATTACCGAGAAGCCGAGAGGGCATGATTCCATTTGGGTGATCGTGGATCAACTTACAAAGTCGGCATATTTCTTAGTTTGTCGAAAGGACTTTGAGCTAAAAAGGTATGCGCAGTTTCAGACGTAAGGTAGATTGTTAGATTGCATGGAGTGCCAGTAACAATTACATCAGATCGTGACCCGAGATTTACAGCAAATTTTTGGAAGAGTCTGCAGACGGCCTTGGGAACAAAGGTGCAGTTCAGTACAGCTTACCATCCGTAGACCGATTCAAGAATTAGAATGGACGATTCGGACCCTCGAGGATATATTGAGAGCTTGTGTACTTTGGATTTCCAAGGTAAATGGGAAGAATCTGCTGCATTTGGTGGAGTTGCATATAATAACAGCTATCGGTAGTATCCAGATGGCCCCATTTGAAGCTTTATATGGCAAAGCTTGTAGGACTCAAAGTGTGTTGGGACCCAGTAGGTGAACGAAGCATTACGGGTCCGGAATCGATATAGCAGTATGGGAAGTCGCCGAGATTATCCGAGAAAGGTTAAAGACAGCACAAAGTCATCGTAAAAGCTATGTTAATCGGAGACGACGACCTTTGGAATTTCAAGTTGAGACCATGTATTCCTCAAGGTGTCGCCTATGAAAGGGTTGTCCTGATTTGGCAAGAAAGGGAAACCGAGTCCGAGGTTTGTCGACCGCTCGAGATTTTAGAAAAGATTGGCGATATGGCATATAGGCTTGCCCCGCCACCCAACTTGTCCTGTGTACACAACGCTTTCCACGTGTCGATATTGAGAAAGTATGAACTAGACCCGACACACGTTTTAAGATATGAAGAAATAGACGAGACGGCGTGGTGTCGTGACGTGGAGAGACCAATGTAATTGAGGATCGAAAAGATCGAGCATCATGAATAAGACAATCCCGATGGTCAAGGTAGTTTGGGAGCACCACGGACGTAAGGCTTTACTTGGGAAAGCAAGGAGGCTATGCGACATCAACACCTCCAGTTGTTTGAGGAACAAGTTTAGAGTACAAATTTCGAGGACGAAATTTTTTAAGGGGAAGAGTTATAACATCCTGAAATTTGACCCAATATCGGGATCAATAAAGTGTATATTAATTCTCGTTTGATTTTAGTAAGTCTCGCCCGTACTTGATCAATCACGGGATACTAACCAAATGGGAAAGGCTAAATAGGAACAGTGCGTGGATCGAGACCGATCGAGATTAAGCGCCGATTTCGAGAAACGTCGAGGGAGTATTTTGAGCCAATATAGGCCGATCTTAGGAGAATGACGGGTTGATATTGTCGATGAACGTCTGATCGGATCGCGGGTGATTCCGCACGACCCGAAAATACGATGACAAATGAATCCCGATTTTAATCCGAACGATCGCGACCCCGGTGCTAGTGATAATTCCTCTCGTTCTCTCGAAATTCGAGACCATCATGACTCGGACAATCTTAGGTCGACACGCGTAACACCTAAACGACCGCCCGTTAGTGAAAGGCCCTAAGACTTCAAAACGAGTTATTTTGATTGCGATATTGAGCCCCGAACTTCAATATCAAAATTTCAAGGGTAATTATGACTATTTTACAAGACGGACATCATTTTATAGTGGCCAATTAAGTTTGGGATAAGAACAATTGAAAGTAGAAATTTCGATAGAAATTGGGGAAAATTACGATTTTACCCTAGGGACCTTGATGTCCGTTTCTAAGGCTCAAACGAAATTATTTTTCGGAATCGATGCCATTTTGGGGTAACCACGCATGACCGAGGCGTCGATCAAAAATTGGAATTTCGATCTCGAAACGAAATTATTACGGTTTTGCCCCTATGGGCACCGAGGCTGGATTTGGAGGCCATTTGAGGTTATTTTTCGCGGCCAAGGTCATTTTGGGGTGGCCACGCACATTTAGAGTGGTTTTGGCCAAAAATTGGAATTTCGACAAAAATTAGAAAAATAATATTATTTTATTCTCGAAACTTCGTAGTCGATTTTCGAGGACTTAAAAAGTGAATTTCGCGAATCCGACGCCATATTATGTTGGCCACACACATATGGAACGCGTATGTGCGAAAATTGGAATTTCGGTTCGGGATCGAAAAATTACGAAAATGCCCCTAGGCCATTTTTATTTAATTCCGAAAATTGGATTAATTTTTGGGATTAACCAAGGTTAGTTACGCTTAACTCAGGTCTGGTCAACCATGGTTAAGGACAATTGACCATTTTACCCATAAATTATTAGATTAGATCAAATTTGGGCCATTGGATTAGGGGCAAAAGTGTCCAAGGTTATGGATTAATGACACTTGGAGTTCACTAACAAATATTTGACCCATATTTGACCGAAATCTCTTTCTCTCTCCCCATTTTGTTGATCTGCCGAGAACTTCCTTCTATTTCCTTTCTTCTTTGTTTGTTTTTCGTTCTCAGACAAGTTTCTCTGATTCTGGTCTTTTCATGCCGAAATAGTACCAAATAGGAGAGTCCCCCGCCAAGCCAAGACCACCAGCAGCCCTTTCCCCACCCAAGACCAGCCACCACAGCCCCGTTTTCGCCTAAAACAAACAGAAACAGCAGAGCTAATCGTCGGTTTAAATTGCCGCCGCGGACCGCCGGCTTGCACCGAGCGCCGCCATCGATCCTTACTGGCCGCCGCTGATCGACCGCCTGCCTCCTCGCCGTCCCGAATCGTTATTAGGCGAGTATAAACTCCTAAACCCCTAATTAGTTTAATTGTGCATTTTTAGGGGTTAATTAGGCCTAATTGAGGGTTAATTAGGTTTAATTGTGTGTGGGATGTTTTGTATAGGTCATTAGGACCAAATGAGATGATTTAATGGTGGATTAAGGCCCAAAACAGCCCTTATTCTGGTACTGTTCACAAAGTACCGAAAATGTGCAATTTTGTATTATTTGGGCTTAATTGTTAATGACTTTAAATTGGACATTTTAGGGGTTAATTAGACTTATTTGAGGCCTAATTAGGTGTATTTGATCATTGGGTAATTAGTAATAGTGATTGGGGTGTTATAAGATGGCTTAAGTATGACTTAAGGCCTAATTTGTCAAAAACCTGGTACTGTTCATCAGCACCGAAATTGCCTGATTACCTAAGTTTTGCACTAATTAAGTTCAATGATTCAAGACTTGAAATTAGGCAATTCAAGTGTTAATTAAGCAATTGAGGCTTAATTATGTATAGTTGATGTTTGGGTGATTATAATATTTGATGAAGGCTTAATGGATTTGTTTAAGAGAGGTTTAGTGCATATGTGAAATTCGGTTCGCAATTTCTTCACCAACCCGAATTGTGCTTTTTGTTCAAATTGATATTTAAATGGTTCTTTGACTATCGTTTGAGTTTGGATAATCTCAGGGGTTATTTGAGACTTGAATAAACCATATTGAATGACCCATGAGTGCAAGATCAATTAGCCCAAAGGCGGGCCTTAGACGCATTAAATTGAATTGTGTAATGAATGCGCTGAATAAACTCGAATCGATTGAATTAAAATGAAAATGCTTGGGTATGCCAAGAATGAGAGGAATATGTCCAATTTGAGCATGGTTATGCTTGGTGTGTTGGCATTGATAATTAACCTTAAATTTCCGGGCATGTGGTTTACAAAGGTGCGTTATGGTGCGATAGAAATTGAGTGCTTAATGTACATGCCTAAGATTTATTAATGTTGGCCTTGGGTCGGGCCCATCTTGGTCGATTTATTAATGTTGGCCTTGGGTCGATTTATTAATGTTTGCCTTCGGGTCGAGCCTATGGGTCGATTTATCAAACTGTTGGTCTTCGGGTCGGGCCTACGAGTCGTTATATTCAATTGTGGGCCTTCGGGTCGGTGTAATTGCACTTGAGTTATATTGATGTCAAATGCCTAACCTGCAAGGCTAAAATAATATATTGGGCTGTGAGCTCGTAATGAAAATTAATGTGGTTTCTTGGTTCATTGTTTGATGTGTCTTCTTTACCCTCTGGAGGTGCACATTAGCCTAATTTAGGATTAGTGGTATGTACCTGTTGAGTTTTCTCACGGTTGTGGTAAAACCGACATTTTCAGACCCCGTCCATAGAATGCCGAGGAAAGCCCCTCTTTTTGGAATCCCCTAGCAAATCGAGCGGTCGTCTAGTGTACACCCCTGCGGGGATGGAACGACGTATGTTAGATACTATTCGGTTTTATTTGTGAACGTGGGAGAGGACTACAACCACACCCAAGAGTATGTAGCCTAGTGTCATAGGGGAGCAGATGGCGTGACGAGACCCCTGATCAGAACCTTTGACATGCTGGTAGATGTAAACGGCGTTATGATTCCTCATATGGCGAGTGGTGAAGTATCGGACCCTCCACCTTCACTCAGCGTGAGTTTTCGGGGATGAGACCGTGGATGGACCGGCAGCTATGGATGAGGAGGAGGAAGAGCAGCAAGTTATAGCCGTAGATATAGATCCGGTGGACGACGAAGAGTTTGACCCTGAGGCAATGGACGTGGATATCGAGGCAGCCGGAGAAGTTGCTGAGGTTGGATCGGACGAGGAGATAGGAACTGAGGAAGATGACGAGTTAGGTCTTTACCTAGATCCAGAGTTAGAACTCGACTCGGAGGACGAGAGGATAATGGCAGAGGCCATGGACTCAGAGGAGTCTGAGGTTCAGGAGGATTCTTCCGAGGAGTCTTCAGAGTCATCCGATCCAGAGTGGGAGCCTTAGATTAGGTCTCAGTGTTAGGAGTAGAGGCTAACCCCTTTTTCTTGTAGCCTCTAGTAGTCAGTCCGATCTTCCTAGGCCACCGATCTCTTTTTGTTTTAGTGGCCCTTTTTGTTGTAACTCTGGTTTTAATGGATATTGTATATAAGTATTTTTAATGAATGTATATGTTGTTCTTAATCGTTTGATATTTGTTGGCTTGTGTTGCTCATGGTTGCTTTTAATTGTCTGGGTGTATATATATACTTATTATATATATATCGTCGTTTTCGCATGTTGCGTGTTTTCTCCGATTTGGGTTCTTGGGTCGGTGATGTAACCTGGGAGCGTCGCATCTTATTTCGACCTCTGGATGTTCATACTTAAGTGGGGTATGGGGCGTGACACTAGCTCATTGAATCACCATATTCTTTCGGGTCACTCTTCAATCTAAAGGGATAGCTTATCTTGTGAACTTAGCATAAGAGAAGCGGAATAGGGTCGGTCATTCTAGGCATTACATGTCCCTACTAGCACAACAAGAAAGACCAATGACACAAGGTACACTAGTGTGGAATTGAGAGGAAAAATCATGTCCCTCTCATCCTGTGAGCAAGGGAAATTTAGGGCTTGATATGTGGTGGAGGTTCAACAAGGATAAGATGTATATGTAATAATGGCAAATGAGAGAGATTTTGAATATGAAAACTTGGGGTTGTCTATTGAAAAGTCCATGTCAACCAATAAAAAAAGTCAATTAAGTCGAGAATGTTACAGAGGCATTGAGTAGAACCCAACATCAACACCATTTCTTTCTAGCAGGAAAACATCACAATTGCCAACACATATATTTAGCTGTACAACTGTATCATTTCATATTTTTGGAGATTTTTTTTAGATAAGTAAGTTATTTCAAATTCCCAAAGATATTTATGCTGATATTTAGTTTTCTATTTTCTAATATCGCAAGAAAGCTATCTTAAGATTCGATTGCAGACTTTGAATCAAAGTGAATCCGTGTGAGTTAAGAATTGAATGCATCCAATAATTAAGGATTGCATAAATTCAGTTCAAAGGAAAAAAAATGTTAAGAAACCGAAAAAATTATCCACTGTATTCTATTTTTACCGAAGAAAATCCTCCATATGTCGTTAGAGTGAAGTATTGGAACTTTATAGTTCCATCATTATCTTTGAAGAGAATTATATAGCCCGTTCAACAGTTAGGCTTTTTAGAAGACTTCAAAGTCACCGATAACAAACAAAAAAAGAGGGCTCGTCAAGAAAATACAAGTTCAATTTTTTTTTTACTCGAGAATTGTGCGTAAAAGGAACCTATATGGAGTGTATATATATATATATATATATATATATATATTGTGTAAGGGTAAGAATTTGTATTACTTTTCGAAATCACCATGTACAAGAAACACAAGAGACGGCCCGAGGCCCCAAAGGAACACAAAAGTCCAAGAGGGGAAGGAGCGACTCTACAAGGCTAAGTAAAAGCACCAAAAAAGCAAAGGCCTATACAGGAGGAGGAACTACACTACCAAATTAAGAAAAGATGGAAGGTGGAAGGTCCCAGCTCCTTTGTAATTTTCTATTCGTAGGTGTGTCTGCAATTCGTCCCAAGGATAAAGCTTTATCCTTCACCTATTTGAAAACGTGCTTGCGTATTCCCGGGATGAAGATACTCTTGTTCCTGAAAAGAGAGTTGTTGCGCTCACTCCATATGATATGACAAAGAGCTCCGAAGGAGAAGCGAGCAATTCTATGGGCAAAGGAAGGGCCACCACAAACTTTGCTGGCCCACAAAATAAGCTCCGGCCACGGACGATTGCGCCAATGAAGATTACAATTAGCTGCCCAGAAAGAAGCCAGCCTGCTGGTAGCGGAGCATTCGAAGAAAAGGTGATTAATGGAGTCCGGGGTAGCGCAACAAAAAGCACAAAGTCCTGATTCGATCCGACGGTTTTGGAGAAGAAGAACATTAGTAGGAAGCCGATTCAGTGACACGATCCATAGCAGAAAGGAGTGTCGGGGGGCCAATTGAGAATCCCATATAAAGGAGTGCCAAGGGGCTGGATGGCCTTTCTTCCTTATATGGTTCTAGGCATGAGCCACCGAAAAAGAATGTGCCGGATTAGGGCTCCAGATCAAAGTGTCTGGAGTGTCATCTTCAAAGCTTGGGAGAGTTTCCATCCAATTCATAATAGTGTGTAAGGTGGTTGATGGTTGCCATGTAAAGTGAAAAAAGTCCCGGACGGAAGTATCACGCGGAATCCAAGACTGATATATGTCCATATTAGTGAATAGTAGATAAAGGAGCCCTTTTGAATGCCACCAATCAAACCAGAAGGATATCGATCGGCCATTACCAATCTTCCATCGGAAAAGAGTCTTGGCTGGGCCTCGCAAATCAAGGATCTTCTTCCAAGTCCAAGAGGAAAAGGTGGGTTTGGATACAACCCAAAAGTTGGAGTGTATATTAGTCATTAATAAGTTCAAGAAAATACAAGTTCAATTCAAAATTTTGTAGATTTTGTTCTTGATTCTTTATGGTAACCTAAATAAGTATTGGGACAAGAGAATACTTGATGAAGGTTAAAATTATTATAAATCTTAGATTTATTTTTTTAAGGTCGGCTTCTATATTAAATTTTTCTAAAAGACATAACTAAACAATATATATTTTGCATACAAGGTGTATATATAGTGTTAATTAGAAATCACAATTTCTTTCATGAAAAATAATTCGAATAAAGAGATAAGACAATGTCAAGTACATATAAGGTGTACAACAGTTGTGATCTGCCTCAAGTATACTTACAAGGATTTTTGTAGAACTTTTTGAAAAATAGTTTGAGCATCAAACTGAAGATGACATTAATCTCTATATAGTAGTGATTTATAATTTTATCTTTTCTATATATATGTATACATACATATATATATATATATATATATACAGGATACACAAATTAGGGGAGGGGCACCTCCCCCTTCCATCGCTGATTTTGGGCATATAGGCCAAGTTGATGAAGTTTCATTAAAGTGCACCGAAATTCTACAAGCTCGTCAATTATAATCATGTGATAATCATTAAGAGGAAATTTTTTTTGGATCTTGTTACTTGTCAATAGCTTCATGTAAATTTTGAGAATGGAATATGAGTTCTTTTAAATATAAACTTCATAGAATTGTTCCATCTAGGACCTTCATTTTTCCATTTTGATAAAAGTTGTTTCTCGATAAACACATGGTGTCTAGTTTGTAAAACGTATACACATATGTTTTCTCTGAAAATAAATTCATAAGTTGAAACCAACAGTCCTTGTTACCGACAAATCGTGCGTCAAGAGTAGCCCGTTACGTAGCTAGATCACATGTTATTATTAGCTTCTTAATTGAAATTCCCTAAATCACATAATGAGGGAGGAAAATTCTCGATGTCTGCCACCTGCCCTCACCGTTTTTGTCACGCCCGGACCCGCCCGAGCTCGCGACATCTCTCGATGGTCGACCATTGAATGCGACGTCCTGACACGTCGATCATTGAATGCGACGTCCCAGACACGTCGCCGACCCGACCCAAACATCAGAGATTTAGCACGCGCGGAAATAAATAAAAACAACCCAGACAATTAACAATGACGATGGGTAGCAATAGCACAAAACAATAACTAGAATTTCTACACTTGACAAATACACACAATGTCCACAAAACGACAATCCCTAAGCTAAGCCACAACAACAGAATCACCTTCCTCAAAAGGGACAAAGGCCCGCAAACTTAACTCCTCTACAAAGGGGACTCAAAATGCCGGGTGCTTGACCCGTCCTCGAACTTCGAGATACTCTTGCAGTGTCTCCCATCACTCATGGTCGCGGATCTGAAATGGTTATATAATAACCGTGAGAACGAGTCTCAATAAGCAACCCCCTATACCCCACGTAGGCCAATGCGTACCCAGACAAGTCATACATGCAATCTACCCCATAACATACAAAATTCGCATCATTATACTCACCTTGCCATCAAACCCATGCCGACTCTGCACGTTAGTCATAACTTGGCAATATAGTAATAGTAACTAAATAGCACATTGCAATTGCTCAAATGCCAACCACACTTGCACGCAATTCATCTTACTAATCGGACCACACATTCGACCAGTTAGTTCAATCACATGCTCCACCAGTCAATTCAGTCACACTTTCAACCAGTCAGTTCAATCACAAGCTCAACCAGCCAATTCAATCACACGCTCAACCAGCCAATCCAATCATCGCTCAACCAGCCAATTCAATCACCGCGCTCAACCAGCCAATCCAATCACCGCTCAACCAGCCAACCCAATCACATGCTCAACCAGCCAATCCAATCACACAATCCGCTGCGTGGTGAACATCTTTCTCACGACCCGCCCGCTGCGCCTCGGTCCATTCTCACTGCCCGCGCCTGCGCTGCCTTAGGGCCCAATCTCACGGCCCGCGCCCGCTGCGCCTCGGGCTCGACCCTCGGATCAAGCGGGCTCCGTCCCGCGTAACCACGCCTCGGGACATTTTCCCATTCCAATGACCCGCGTAACCTCGCCTCGGTCTAGTCATGCCTTATTTGCTACACCAGCGTAACCTCGCCTCGGGTTGGCACCCTCCGATCGATCCGGGCTTTTCTCATGTGCATGCACCACAACATAATTCGCCAATCAACACATCGTACAAATCAAACTCGATCATGCTCACCACATTATATTCCACCAATGTCACACTGACAGGCCACCACACTCAATTCAACTCAGTTCAATTCACACTTCGCCACCTCAATCCACAACCCGACGTTCAAGTCGGCCACGCACAATTGTCCAATCAAGCATATTATTTAATCAAATTCAAGTAGCACAATTATAAAATAATATAATTAAATTAAACGCGTCCTAGCCGTTCTAAACCCGAGACGAGTTAATGAAATACCCACGTGCCAATCCAATTCACATCACAGCCCATCTCACTTGCCCACAAATCCGTCATTCACGCCTACCACATACTAACCTCAAGCCCACCCACAAATGCCACAACAATATTATCAATTAGCCCCACAATTCTCCCAATTTAATCTATTAATAACGCACGTATACTAAAATTGTCCCTAATCCATGTTTAATCCCTAAACCGGTACTAATTAATCCCTAGATAAGTCTAATAATACCCAATGTACTAAGTAAGGTTTAGGGAGTCACTTACCAAATTTTGGCCCGGAAAAGTCGGCTCGGGCCCAAAATGGCCCGGTGAGAAGTCCGGACTAGGAGCGGGCGCAGGCCACACAGGCGCTACCGATCCAAAATGGGCACAATGGCCCGTCGGGCGTGCCTAGTGCATGGTGCGGCGAATCCCGCGGCGTGCCGTGGGCGCTCAGGCGCGGATGGGCAACGTGCCGGGCGATAGGCACAGGCGCGACTTGTCGAGCGGGCAACGAGGCAACCACGGTTCAGGGCGACTTGATCCTGACTAAGGTGGCTGGCTACGGTCAAGTGGGCCGGTTGGCCGAGTTGGTCAGACGGCGGGCTGGCGGCCGGCGACGGCGGGGGCGGGGGCGACGGGCGCGGCAGGGGCGACCCGGCGGCAGTGGGCTGAACAGCAAGGGAGGGAGGGGAGGGGAAGAAGGCGGCTGAGGTGGGGGGCGGTTGAGCACTCCATGGTGGAGACTGGCGACGCCCGGGAGCGTTTGTGCAAAGGCTGGTGCGCGCCGGCCGGATGACTGACGGAGGGCCGGGTAAGCCGGGCCGGGCGAGGCTGCACGCATGAGATCAGCGCAAGGGCCGAAGCCGAAGTGGGGGCGTAGGTACAGGCGTGAGAGAGAAAGAGAAGCCGGGCGGTTGGCTGGGCTCGACAAGTAGATGGTTTGGCTGTCACGAGTAAAGAGGGCTGGCGAAGGAAGCTCGGGCGGCCCCGGCGAGCGGAGCTCGCGCATGGTGGGACGGTCAGCGAGCTTGGGCCGCGAAGTTAGTGGGCGGAGGATAGGAGAAAGAGAGAGCGTACCGGTTGGGGCGACGGGACGTCCTCGATGCGCGCGGCGCGGAACGGACGGCGAGGCGACGGGCTTAGGCGGCGCCGACGAGCAAAACTCGAACCAGGCGCCAACCCAGCCAAGAAGAAGAAGAAGAAGAAGAAGAAGAAGAAGAAGAAAAGGAAAAGGAGGAGAGAGAAGAGAGAGAGAGAGACAAAGGGGACAGAGGTGATGGGTCCGCATGGGGGGGGACGGACGTGGCGATGGGGGTGGCGTGCCGGCAGATCGGGGAAAGAGAGAGAGAGAGAGAGAGAGAAGGAAAAAGGAAGAGAGAGGGAGGGAGAGAGAGAGAAGACGCGTGGGGATGGGACGAACGCGGCAGAGGAGAGAGAAGAGAGAAAAATGAGGGGAAAAAGGACTGATTTGAATTTTCGAGCGCGAACCAAAGGACACGGTCCAAACCAAAAAAAATCGACCTAACGGTCCCGATTTAAATTCGGGAAAAGGCCTAACCACCCACGATAAATCCCAACAATATTCTAGGGCACACGGCCAAAATAAAATAACCCAAACCACACTACGAGGGAGGTCTACCACCCAAATTCGCATCCGGTTCAAAAAATCCACTTTTCCACTATTCCCGACAATCTCGATGTTGGCCACAATAATATCGACACCGTCCAATTTATTTCGTCTCGAAACTCCCGAAAATCGACTGCCAAGTTCGGGGTTTAAATAACGACCAAATTCGATCGAAAACGATTCTAGCAAAATTTCTATTTTTAAAAACAAGAACCCGAGAGTGATCAGTTCCGGGCGAAATTCCATTATAAGCGCACTGACGAATTACACGTTTTATAAACCCCAAAAATGGGCCAAAATCCGAATGTCACAATTCTTCCCCCCTTACAAAAATTTCGTCCTCGAAATTTACAATCTAACCCAACTATCCACACAAAATGGGGGTGCTGGTGTCGCATCGGCCCTTCACTTTCTCACATTGCACCTTCAGTTCCATGGTGTTCCCAAATCACATTGATTGTTTCAATTGACTACTGAACCGACTTGGGACCCGTGATGCTCCTCTCACCCACTCATCCCAACAAACCGGTGTTCTACAAACCCTGCCATACAATGTTCCAACGGTACCATTCTAAAACTTTGCCGATAGCTATTGTCATAGGCAAACTCAACCAAGGCAATTATTCTTTCCAACTTCCCCAAAAATCCAATACACATGCTCGCATGATATCTCCCAAAGTCTGAATCGTCCTCTCGGATTGCCATTCGTCTGCAAATGATAGGCCGTGCTAAACGTAATCTCGTTTCTAATGTTGTATGAAGACTTTTCCAAAAAGCGGCAATAAACTTAGGATCATAGTCCGAGGTGATCATCACTTGGTACTCCATGGAGACGGACCATGTATCGTACATACAAATCGGCATACCTTCCCAAAGCAAAAATCCTTTCGTCTTTGGTAGAAAATGTGCTGACTTTGTCAACCCACCCACTATCACCCTAAATCGAATCATGGCTCCTTTGACCTCTCGGTAATCCCATTACAAAGTCCATCATAATGTGTTCTCATGTCTACTTGGGAATTTCCAATGGCTGCAACATTCTACCCCGACTTGTAATGTTGCGCTTCACTTGTTGGCACGTTAAACACTTAGGCACATGCTTGGCCACATCCATTTTCATGCCGTTCCACCAACAATGCTGTCGCAAGTTCTGATACATTTTTGCACTACCGGGCAAATACTATAATTGCTACGGTTGTCGTCCGACAAAAATCTCTTCTTTTAATTCTGCATCACTGTGTACACATAACCGACCACGGAACTTCATAATCCCATCCTCGAATACCTGAAAATTCGATTTTTTTTTGACATCCATTTCGAAATCTTCTGGATTTCTAGGTCCATCGATTGTAAAGCCTTAATCTTAGCCCGGATTTCCAGTTTAATCCTCAATACGGTAAGCAGACTCTAAACATGACTCGCTTCACACTTAAATTCCGAATCCCGAATTCCCTCCAAGAGGATCCATTCTCTGACCGTCATATGCGCAATGCTCGATTTCCAACTCAGTGCATCCGCTACCTTATTAGCCCTTTCGGGATGATATAAAATATCGCAGTCGTAGTCCTTAAGGAGTTCCATCCAATAACGCTGTCTTATATTTAATTCCTTTTATACTTATCCATCCGTTCAAATTTTATTTCCTTCTTTAGCAAACGCGTCCACGGTGTTACCAACATTAAAAACCTTTTCGCAAAACGTCTGTAATGACCTGCCAGATCCAAGAACCTCCGAACCTCGATTTCCGTTGTCGGTCTTAGCCAATTCATGACAGCTTCAATCTTTGCCGGATCCACTGCAATTCTTTCCCGGGTATCACATGTCCTAAGAACGCCACTTAATGAAGCCAGAATTCGCACTTATAACTTAGTGTAGAGTGCGTGTTCTCTTGAGGTCCGTGGAACCCTTTTCCAATGTAACTCACTTTCGTGGAACTCTTTGAGTATACCAAGATATCGCCTATGAATCACGATTACAAACGATCCGAGAAATTCCTTAAATACTCGATTCGTTAAATCCATAAAAAAATTTGGGGGCGTTCATCGGTCAAAACGGCATTACCAGTAAATTCATAGCGTCCATACCTGCGTCCTAAATGCCGACCTCGGCACATCCTCATTCTTGATCCTCAATTGATAATAACTAGTCCTCCAGTCGACCTTACAAAATTTTGATGCCCCTTGTAACTGGTCGAATAGGTCATTTTCCCTTGGCAACGGGCGCTTATCCTTAATAATCACTTGATTCAACTGTCAGTAGTCAATACATAACCTTAACAATCCGTCCTTCTTCCTCGCAAATAAAACTGGCGCTCCCCATGGAGACCCACTCAGACGAATAAAACCTTCATCCAACAACCCTTGCATTTGAACCTTCAATTCTTTCAACTCTGACAACGACACCTAAAAAGGGTGCTCTCTAGATTGGTTCCATCCTAAGGCTAACTCGATTACAATTTCCACTTCTCGATCAGGTGGCAATCCCGACAATTCCCGAGGAAAGACACCGGAAGATTACATACTTGACTATGTCCTCTAGCCTTAATTCCTCAACTAACAAATCAGCCACAAGATAATTATCTTTATACACCTCAAGACGAGCTCAATTCATCCAATTTCAATCCAACAGTCTCCGAAAACAAATCACATCGATTCTTCATAAAATTCAAACTTCCAAGCATCACTTATCCTTCCAAATTAGTCCAAGAAAATCATTAGTGAATCGAAATCCATAAATTAATTACGCTTGTTCACCATAAGTGATTATAAGTCTTATATGATCATTCAAGTAATAACCCCAAAATCATCTCTTATTGCACCCGATATAATCACATAGTGCATCTAGATCCTCAAGACGCATCCTCCGCTTCCTTTCCAACCACAATCTACACCTTTCCTTTGCGTCCGTAGTCGATTCGATTAATCTGGGGACAACTCCCGTTTGACGACCTACCCACGATTCTGCGATTGCATCGATAGTCTAATCTGTTGACTTAGCAATTTCTCACTTGGTGATCATGTTGGCCGCATCAAAATACGCTTTAGGTCCACTGGCGGTCATTCCGTGCCTCTTTCCATAAGACCCGACATGTGGTATTGAAGTAATAATTCGGCTTTCCAAAGCTCTTTCTTACTAGAGGACAAATCTTGATTCTCTGTCATAGGCTTCTTTCCAAAGTTCCTATTGCCCCTAGCCCGATCGTCTTTGCGATCCAAAAGCGATAGTCCCTTTCACTCATATCCGTGTCAATCATCGAGCTCTCTCATATAACTCATTGTAATCCCTTAAGATTTAAAAGTACTAACTAATTGCGGAATGCTGGTTCCCATTTCATCTTGAAACCTTCTTGCCCTATCCACATGGTCTTTGACCATCCTTGGTCTTCATTTAGGCAACCTTACAAACTCGACCTCACCTTGATCGTGATATCCAATTTTAAGCGAAACCGAAGAAATTATGTCATTTTCCGTCCTTGCGCACTCTCTAAATATACTTCTCATTGAAGGCCTCGACAACGACACCCGACTTGGAATTATGCCCTTCAAAATAGCCCACTCTGGGGTCCCTTTACCAATCAATCGCATTTCCTTGGAGTTGATATACAACCGGGGTCACTTTCTCCCTTCTTGGTGCACCGAATACCTCAAAAAGCCTTTTTCTAAATCCTCTGTCCACAGTCCCGTAGTGTCGGTCACTTCTTCCTATCGAAACTTGCAAGTTTAAATTTCAAAATTTTCCACCCAACTGCGCATTTTTTGATGCATTAAATTACCCTTGATCTTGATTCCCAACATTTTCATTATGCCTATGATCCCCGTCATTCCCATTGACGACGACAATAGTGGCCTCAGCATCAGTAGTAACCGTAGCATTTCGCTCCTCAGTTTGCCTTCCCCTTAAAATTCCAACTTCCTCGATTGCCCTCAAAATCTCATCCCATCTGGGATCCCTCAAAACTCCAACTTGCGGACCTACACAACCTCAACCTTGACCTCGACCTCGACCTTGACTACTCATACTCATAGGGTTCACCACCCACTTACACTATAATTCCCCTCGGGAATTAAAGACCTAAACCAACTATATCGGTTTAAAGCCCTGGGCGTTGAATCACACAACAATTCACTCGTCGGCAGCCAACCACAACGTCACTCAATCACAAGGAGGCGGGGATTGCACCTAACCTCAAGTCCTAACGCATCTGCATTTCATGAATTATCACATAATACCACTCAACAATCACAATCCCTCGATCCGGGCAGCGCATGGCCAACAAGTCTCCCTAACGGCTACCCCAAAGTCATCGCTCCTTATCACTCCAAGCTTGACCATCTTGGATTCGAGCTGACCTTGCTCCGATACCAAATCAAGCGGGGATGTCACGCCTCGGACCCGCCGAGCTCGCGACATCCTCGATGGTCGACCATTGAATCGACGTCCCGGACACGTCGCCGACCCAACCCAAAACATCAGAGATTTAGCACGCGCGGAAATAAATAAAAACAACCCAGACAATTAACAATGACGATGGGTAGCAATAGCACAAAACAATAACTAGAATTTCTACACTTGACAAATACACACAATGTCCACAAAACGACAATCCCTAAGCTAAGCCACAACAACAAAATCACCTTCCTCAAAAGGGACAAAGGCCCGCAAACTTAACTCCTCTACAAAGGGGACTCAAAATGCCGGGTGCTTGACCCGTCCTCGAACTTCGAGATACTCTTGCAGTGTCTCCCATCACTCATGGTCGCGGATCTGAAATGGTTATATAATAACCGTGAGAACGAGTCTCAATAAGCAACCCCCTATACCCCACGTAGGCCAATGCGTACCCCGACAAGTCATACATGCAATCTACCCCATAACATACAAAATTCGCATCATTATACTCACCTTGCCATCAAACCCATGCCGACTCTGCACGTTAGTCATAACTTGGCAATATAGTAATAGTAACTAAATAGCACATTGCAATTGCTCAAATGCCAACCACACTTGCACGCAATTCATCTTACTAATCGGACCACACATTCGACCAGTTAGTTCAATCACATGCTCCACCAGTCAATTCAGTCACACTTTCAACGGTCGGTTCAATCACAAGCTCAACCAGCCAATTCAATCACATACTCAACCAGCCAATCCAATCATCGCTCAACCAGCCAATCCAATCACACGTTCAACCAGCCAATCCAATCACACACTCAACCAGCCAACCCAATCACATGCTCAACCAGCCAATCCAATCACACAATCCGCACACGTGGTGAACATCTTTCTCGACCCGCGCCACTCGCCTCAAGTCCATTCTCTTTGCCCGCGCCCTTTGCGCCTCGGGCCCAATCTCCACAGCCCGCGCCCGCTGGGCCTCGAGGCTCGGCCCTCGGATCAAGCCGGGCTCCGTCCCGCGTAACCACGCCTCGGGACATTTTCCCATTCCAATGACCCGCGTAACCTCGCCTCGGGGTCTAGTCATGCCTTATTGCCACACCCCCGTAACCTCGCCTCGGGTTGGCGACCCTTGATCGATCGGGCTTTTCTCATGCGCATGCACCACAACACAATTGCCAATCAACACATCATACAAATCAAACTCGATCATGCTCACCACATTATATTCCACCAATGTCACAATCGACAGGCCACCACACTCAATTCAACTCGGTGCAATTCACACCGCCACCTCAATCCACAACCCGGCGTTCAAGTCGGCCACGCCCTGGTGTCCAATCAAGCATATTATTTAATCAAATTCAAGTAGCACAATTATAAAATAATATAATTAAATTAAACGCGTCCTAGCCGTTCTAAACTCGAGACGAGTTAATGAAATACCCACGTGCCAATCCAATTCACATCACAGCCCATCTCACTTGCCCACAAATCCGTCATTCACGCCTACCACATACTAACCTCAAGCCCACCCACAAATGCCACAACAATATTATCAATTAGCCCCACAATTCTCCCAATTTAATCTATTAATAACGCACGTACTAAAATTGTCCCTAATCCATGTTTAATCCCTAAACCGGTACTAATTAATCCCTAGACAAGTCTAATGTACTAAGTAATGTTTAGGGGTCACTTACCAAATTTGGCCCAGTACTGGCGCTGGCGCTGACGGCGACGCTTCGGGACGCTGCAGGCAAGGCTTGGCACTACGGATAATCGATCGAAGCCGGGTAACTGCCGCCGATAAGGCGAGATGCTGCGGCGAGCCGAGGGGGCGTGGTGAGAGGGGAGAGAGAGGCGTAGTTGGGGCAGATGGGGTTTCGACGGGCGTAGACACAAGGCTGGGTTGGCTGGAAAGGGGCAGCGGTGGCGAAGGCCAAGGGTTCGCATGGAAGGAGCTCGCTGTGGTTCCGGGACGAATGGCCGAAGCTCGGGCCGTGGAGTTAGGGCGGAGGACACGTGGAGAAAGAGAGAGTACCGGTTGGGGCGACGGTTGCCAGACCAAGGGCGGGCGAACGGACGGCGAGGGGGCGGGCTCAGCGGCGCCGACGAGCGTAACTCGAACTCAGGCGCACCAACCCAAATTAAGAAGAAGAAGAAGAAGAAGAAGAAGAAGAAGAGAAAAGGAAAAAGGAGGAGAGAGAAGAGAAAGAGAGAGAGAGACAGACAGACAGAGGGGACAGAGGTGATGGGTCTGGATGGGGGGACGGACGTGCGCACGAGGGTGGCGTGCATGGCGAGGCCAGGAAAGAGAGAGAGAGAGAGAGAGAGAGAGAGAGAGAGAGAGAGAGAAAAAAAGAGAGAGGGAGGGAGAGAGAGAGAAGACGCGTGGGGATGGGACGAGACGGGCAGAGGAGAGAGGAGAGAGGAGAGAGAAAAATGAGGGAAAAAGGATCGATTTGAGTTTTCGAGCCAACCAAAGGACACGGTCCAAACTAAAAAATCGACCTAACGGTCTCGATTTAAATTCGGGAAAAGGCCTAACCACCCACGATAAATCCCAACAATATTCTAGGTACACGGCCAAAACAAAATAACCCAAACCACACTACGAGGGAGGTCTACCACCCAAATTCACACCCGTTCAAAAATCCACTTTTCTACTATTCACGATAATCTCGATGTTGGCCACAATAATATCGACACCGCTCAATTTATTTAGTCTCGAAACTCCCGAAAATCGATCACCAAGTTCGGGGTCTAAATAACGACCAAATTCGATCGAGTGTGATTCTAGCGAAATTTCTATTTTTAAAAACAAGAACCCGAGAGTGATCAGTTCCCGGGCGAAATTCCATTATAAGCGCACTGACGAATTACTCGTTTTATAAACCCCAAAAATGGGCCAAAATCCGAAATGTCACAGTTTTTGTCCTTACTCTCTTACCAATTAGTTTATCCTGTTGAAGGAGGATGCAAGAGAGTAAAACCATACGAAATACAAGGACACAACATTAATCTAAGAGCTAGAAGAAGACAATCTTGAAAGTAATCACGGTTGAGTTAAACTAGCTCAAGTCAACAGAACAAATGCACTCAGAGTCAAAAAGTTAAAGAGGCGAGCTAAAGTTCCATTATTAGTGGAATCCCACGCACAGCCAATGACCAACCCTGATTGAGACCCCTTGTAATCACCTCCATAAAGATTTGAAGCATCGTTTTATACATTTGATCTTTCTTTCTCCACGTAAATGTTGTGTCCACATCTATTAACAAACAAATCCATCTCTCTCTCCCTATCACATCACTCCATCTTTCTTTCTAGACTTCATTTATTTCACGAAAATAAATAATTTGATTAACACTATTCTAAAATTGATTACAGACTATCGCTTAAAAAATGAGTGAAAGAAAAATATTTTCATCATCTATAAAAATATATAGACATAAATTATTGACAATAATGTATATATATTTTTATTGACTAATTATTTCAATTGATGCAAGTAATTATTTTTAGAATTTTTTTTTTTTCAAATCATTCATTTTCTGCGAACAAACCGAGCTTTAATTTTTTCTTCGTTTGTTTCCTCTTGCCTTCTTCTTCTCCTCCAACTCCCTTCTTCACCACAGGAGTCACGATCATAGGAAAATTGACGTATAGTTTTGAGGAACAATACCAATTAGTTTATCCCTGTTGAAGGAGGATGCAAGAGAGTAAAACCATACGAAATACAAGGACACAACATTAATCTAAGAGCTAGAAGAAGACAATCTTGAAAGTAATCACGGTTGAGTTAAACTAGCTCAAGTCAACAGAACAAATGCACTCGAGTCAAGAAGTTAAAGAGGCGAGCTAAAGTTCCATTATTAGTGGAATCCCACGCACAGCCCGGCGGCCAACCCCCGATTGAGACCCCCTTGTAATCACCTCTCCGCAAAAGATTTGAAACATCGTTTTATACATTTGATCTTTCTTTCTCCACGTAAATGTTGTGTCCACATCTATTAACAAACAAATCCATCTCTCTCTCCCTATCACATCACTCCATCTTTCTTTCTAGACTTCATTTATTTCACGAAAATAAATAATTTGATTAACACTATTCTAAAATTGATTACCCAGATCGCTTAAAAATGAGTGAAAGAAAAATATTTTCATCATCTATAAAAATATATAGACATAAATTATTGACAATAATGTATATATATTTTTTATTGACTAATTATTTCAATTGATGCAAGTAATTATTTTTAGAATTTTTTTTCAAATCATTCATTTTCTGCGAACAAACCGAGCTTTAATTTTTTTTCTGTTTGTTTCCTCTTGCCTTCTTCTTCTCCTCCAACTCCCTTCTTCACCACAGGAGTCACGATCATAGGAAAATTGACGATAGTTTTGAGGAACAAGATCAAAACAAATACTAGCTTGCCTCAAAACAACTCCTTATCCATGTGACGACATTGTACATTAGTTTTGACGCAGTATCATGAAATTATGTTATATAAGTCCATTCATCTGTTTTGCAATGATTTCTTATGTTTTTTCTCGACACTCAAATAGATTAAAATCACAATGCGATGATCTGTAGAAATATAACTATCACAAACAAAAATACAATGAGAATTCATGTACAATTAGTGTACAAAAAAAAGCTAGCTTAAAGGACTTGCACGTCATCTGTTATCTGAAAAATATCAAGGAAGATATACGGTTTATTTTGAAACTTTTAGACATGAGCGAGGCATGATCTTTGATACTATTTTAATGCTTTGTTTGGGAGAGGAAGGAAAGAAGAAAAAGGAGGTGGGTGAAGAAAATTTTTATTTTCCTCCAATTCACTCTCACAAAATATTCAAAATTTTGAAAATTAGTTTTTCTTCGTGTCATGACAAAGCACATCAGTTTGCACGCAGTACCATGAAATCATGTTAGCATGTATTGAGACACTATTTTCTTATTTCTTCTCAAAGGACATTTATTTATAGACTGTAGAAATGCAATGCAAGATTACCAAACATGGGATAATACTGAACATACGCGGTAGAATGAGGTCATGCACTAAGAATATCAATGTGCAGACCTGATTATGATGAGTTCACATAACTCAACAATCGTTGCAGTCTCGCTAATACATGATTTCTTACCTTGCATGGTTATATTCCGCCACCAAGCAGTATGGCTACTACATCTTAAGGTGTCTTTCAATTCGTTAATCCAAAGCCTAACCGTGTTAAGATGCATAGGAGAAAGAATGAAGTTGCCAATGACACCTATTATGCGTAAATGCCACACCTTTGTAGATCTCTCGAGGATAATTGATCCTCTGTTTTGTTGATGATGAAAGTGTCCTATGAGGTACCCCTGTACTCACAATTGCAATTAATCAAAGAACGAACTCAAGAGAACAGAATTAACACTCAATTATATGTTGTAGTTTCTATTGGTGTAATGACTGTCCTGATCATAGATGCCTGGCAATCATGTCAATTTATTAATTCTGACCATCCCAGTCAGGAAATCTATCTGAATTGCATAACAAGGGCAACCCTGTCTTGATGCCTCATGCCCATTAACAAGATTATTTTCAATGTCAGATCACGCTTTTCAAGTTTCAGGACTAAGAACAGAAAAATGTGAGAGCAACCGAAGAGACAATGTTATCATTTCAAGGTGAATTCCTTTGTAATTGACAGTTATAAAGATCAGCCTCTTTTCTTGTTGTTTAAACATTAAAATGGAGAATACTCGGTCATTTCATTCAACTGGGTATCGACCATTTTCTTCAAACTTCATGATGGCTTTGCAAGTTTACGGATGAAACAAATGACTTCCCATCTTCACCTAAGGAAGTCTACCAGGGAAAAAAAACCTGGAACTTATAAAGCTTTGAGTAAACAAAGTACAATTTCCATCAATTTGGCTATGAAGTTCTGCGGATGAAACTTAGCAACCCTTTTACTTTTTTTAGGCGTTGTGCGCCAGCTCTTCTAGCTTCTCCTTTGCAAATCTCTCATACGAAACACTTAGCAGATTGTTGAGCGACATTCCTTCACCTATAATCTTCTTCTTCACCTCATTCCTGTGCATAATTCTACTATCGAGTTTATAACCAAGGAATGCAGGGAAATCTAATAACTCGTCAAGGTCGCTTCCCATCTTCCCTACTATACATTCCACTTTCTCCTCCAGAGAATCAGGATTGTATTGAAGTATGTGAGGATGCTTCTTACTCATGAGAAGCACGTCTTCACAGGAAAACCCGTAACTCAAGAAGAGCTCAATCACCTTCTGAATATTTCCACAACTTGTCCTAGTCACAGCGCCTATTGCAACTGCGAATGCCTTCGTTTTGGACTTGTAACCAATTTTCACCAAAAACCAAGCTAATAAGCAATGTTACCCTTAAGAGATGGACCCAAAAACAAAGAGGCTTTTGTCAAGAACTTGAAAATCTCATTGGAGTTCATTCCACATTCTTTGAGAAAATTAATTCCGGGATGCAACTTCCTCTCCTTGCTCGCACTAACAATGTTAGGAAATACCAGAATGATCCTATACATTTCTCGATCAATCCTGCAAATGACCTCAAGAACTCTACATGGCTTTCCAAGTGTTCCACAAGGTATTTCAAAATGGCAGGCAGTTTGCGCATCACTGTCCCGGTGGCATCATCATCTCCTCCGCTAAGTTCTAGGAGAAACTCCACTCTTGGAATCAATTGGCCATCCATATCAAAGCTAAGAATAGGGGAATGCCTCTCAATCAAATCAACCCCACCAAAGCGGTTTAACATGAACAATCTTCAAACGGTTTAGGAGATATAGTCATCGTCAAATTCACATTGTTGAGAACATGAACAATCTTTTCTCTAGGAGTCCTCGTGTGAATCAGAAAATTAACCTTCTCCTCAAATCCAACTAAGAATCGTGGCTCCGTTGACATAAAGAGACGCTTGAGCTGGTCGGGTCAACCTTTCCATCTAAATTGTCACGCACGAAGAGTATCAAGGGATCAATTTCATCTGCTGCCAACACAGAAGGGCATTTCGCAACCAAACGGTAGAGCTCAAGGCCACTAAATCCTACAGATTTCAAAGAGGCTGACACGAGCCCGCAATGAAACGATAGATTTCAACCTCAAATCCGGGTCCCCTGGTCATGAGAGATTCGGTCTCTTTCTCAGTGAGCCCGAGTTCTTGAATAACACATAGAATGCCTCTGAAAAGGCAAGACTTTGACAAGAAGTTCGATCAAATATTCGAATTGCGCTCAAGAACATGATCTATTTCATAATTTGTCTATGAAAGTCACTAGCCCAGTTCGAACTCGATATTACGTGATGAGTTGACCTTAACGGCATTGTACGTGAAGTAATGGCGCTCTCTATTACAGCCCTCTGTGCGGTCGTTTCCGTGACAGAATGAAGGATGGATGGAGATCTCGGTAGCGTATGGAATCCATTTTGGAATAAAAATTCTGTTCCAGAATGGATTCCGAATAGAAAAATCGTTTGTTAAAAAATTTCCGGACGCATTACGAAGCAATTTTCACGATTCGGAATAAAAAATGCATTTGTTAAAAATACTTGATTTCAGAATGCATTCTTGATTCCAGAATGAGTTTTGGGCAAGAAAAAGAGAAGCTACTTTTTATAGCTTCTCTCTTCCAGAATGCATTCTCCCTATTTTCTCTCTTTTTTCTCACTAATTTTTTTTTTTCCAAAAATGCATAAAAATTGAAAAATTCCAAAAAATTCATAAAAATTTCCAGAAAATAAAAAAAAAGTCAAGATTTTGAGAAAATAGGAAATTTGGTGAATATTTTTAAAAAATATAAAAATTTCAAAATTTCACATAATGGGTAAGATTGGAGGGCTTAGAAATGAGTCTCATCCCTTTGCTTAGTTCTAATGGCACTTCCTTCTTGATCCCAAATTTCACTAAATTTGGTTTGGCAAAGAACCGAGGTAATCAAGATTTTAGGTGCCTTAAACGATTGACCATACTAGCCTGATCTATAACCGACCCTCGGATCAGTCCATACACTATTTCCATGGCCAATTCCTAGGGACTAAAATTGAGAATGTTACAAAAAAACTACTCGGAGGTTGTGGATGTGATTTCGAGGAAGCCAACAAAGTTTCTTTATCAGTTTGTGCAATAATTGAGTCCACTTTGGAACCAGTAGTGATCTATACCATTCTCTACCTTTGTTATCCATTTGCCAGCCAATCGGAATAACCCCGCGATTTGCTTTCTTGAAAAAAAATAAGTCCATGTGGTCATACCTATTAGATATCTTAGTCCATCATTTTCCAAATTTCTAATATTATTTTTTTATTGACTTTGCCCTAAAAAAGCCATGCACCTCTGTCCTCTAGTATAAGAATAAATCAACAAGAAGATCAAATGGTGAATGAACTACCTGAAAACACACTACCAAATCTTAAGCTAATACTCTTTGCTGATGGTTGAACTCCATCATCTAATGGCTTCTTCATCAAAACCTGAAAGGATTTACCATGTGTTCTTAAGTTTCAGAGGTGAGGACATTCGGAACAACTTTCTCGGTCATCTTTACGAAGCTCTTAACCGAAAAGGAATCTACACTTATGTTGATAGCGAGGAGCTCGGGAAAGGAGAGAAAATAGCACCAGCACTTATGAAGGCAATCGATGAATCACAGATCGCGTTAATTGTTTTCTCTGAGGATTTCCCTTCCTCATGGTGGTGTTTGGAAGAGGTGGCGAGAATCATGGACTGCAAGAAAGAAAGAGCTCTCTTGGTCTTTCCCTTGTTTTACAAAGTGGAACCTAGAGAAGTGAAAACACCAAGAGAGAGGTATAGAGAAGCTATGATTAAGCATGAGTCCAAGTTCGGGAAGGATTCAAGGAAGTGAAGAGATGGGAGAAAGCTCTTTCCGATGCTGCTAACTTGTCCGGGTGGCATTTGAAAGATGGGTAAGTAGAGTGGAGTCCATATTTTGTGTAAGAAGCCAATTTTTACAAGAACAAAGATTGTTTGTAAAAATATGCACACACATGATTGTAAGTACATGTATAGATGCTTCATCTTTTGGTTTCTGAAAATTCTTTAGTGGCTTAAGTTAAATTTAGTAATCTCATATAAGAGTTGGTAAATCTAAGATTTAGTTAAAAAGAAAAATGAAATTTGGAAAAATTGAAGAAAATTTGATAATTAAAAGAAAATTAAGCTTGGCAAGTTTTTTTTTATTAAGTGTATAAATAAATCACATATGATAGTTCAACAAAAAAAAAGTAAATCATCATGCATAAATCAAAAGAACATGAATCACTTGGAAGACTAAAAGTTGAACCTGAACTTGTTTTGATTGTTGTGGAGCTCTTTTGAGTTCTAATTCGACTTGGTAGAAATACATTTTGTTTTGGCTATGGTTATGTAAAAATGTGATGCAATCGCTTTTGTCATCGTTGGCTAGTAATTGCTTATTATTTGCTTATTCAAATTGCTAAAATGATGCCACAACTTCTTTTCTTCTTTTTTTCAGAGATGAGTCGAGCTTATAAAAAGAATTGTGACGGAAATCTCCACTCACCTAGACCGAACACTTCGCATGTTGCTACACATCCAGTTGGGATAGATTCCCGAGTGGTTAAGTTAAAATCGATGTTAAACCTTGAGTCTAATGATGATGTTCTCATGGTAGGATTGTGGGGACAGGAGGCATAGGAAAGACGACTTTAGCCAAAGCTGTTTATAATGATATTTTCAATCAATTTGGGAATTCATGTTTTTGGCGAATGTTCGAGAAGTTTCAAAAGATTGCAAGGATTTAGTAACTTTGCAAGAAAAATTACTATTTGAGATATTAGCACTGAAAGAAAGATTAGTAGTGTCCAATGTTGATAGAGGTATTAATCTAATACAAGAAAGACTTTGTCACAAAAAGTTCTCCTCATCCTTGATGATGTGGATGACTTGCCCCAATTACATGCTTTAGTAGGAGAAGGTAAGTGGCTTCATAACGGGAGCAGGATCATTGTTACTACAAGAGATAGCCATTTGCTAACTTATCTCGGGATAGATCAATATCATGTGTACGAGGTTAGAGAATCGGATGACAAAGAAGCTCGTGAGCTGTTTAGTAAGCATGCTTTTCCGACACACCAAAAATTTAAAATCAGGACAGATCTAGTGGATAGTGTTCTAAAACATGCTAAAGGCCTTCCTTTAGCACTTGAGGTGCTAGGTTCCTTCTTACGCGGTAGAAGAGAATATGAATGGGAAAGTGCACTTTGGATGAAATTTCTACGGCTCCTAAAAAGGCATCAATGATGTGCTCAAAATAAGTTATGATGGACTAGAGCCAAAAGCGAAAGAGATCTTTCTCCACTTTGCCTGCTTCTTTAAGGGTTGGGATAGTGAGTATGTAAAGAAAGTTCTTGACAGTTGCGATCTTAAAAGCGATAATAGGATTACAAATTCTCATGGAGAGGTCCTTGATAAGAATTGAGTCCAAGAACATACAAATGCATGACTTGATTCAATTGATGGGTATGGATATTGTGAACCAAGAAAGCGATGATCCCGGAAACGCAGCAGATTATGGTTGTATGATGACGTTGTTGATGTTTTGTCAAGTGACACGGTAAGACTTGCATATATGATCAAAATTATGCTCCTTATCTGTTTTACTCTAATTACTGAACTTGCATAACCCAAATAGTTTTGTTTATATAGGAAGATTGTGTTGTAAAAGCCATAGTGGTGGAGCCACCTAAGCCAACAGAAATATGTATAAGTCTTGATGCTTTTACAAAACTTGAGAAGTTTGAGAATGCTCATTTTGCAAAATGTGCATAATTCTTTCCAAGGTCCTATATGGCTTCCTAATGAGCTAAGATGGTTTCGATGGGATAGATGTGCTCCTCGGATTCTAGAATTTTCCTCTGGTAGAAAGAAATTAGTGGGACTTGATATGAACAATTGCAGTATCACAGTAGTGCCAAATCAATTTAAGGTGAGCATTTACCTACATTAGCCCTTTTGAATTCAATATATGAAATTTGTATTTTCTTTCCCATGTTTTTCAAAGTTGGTTTCATTGTCTTTGATAAACTTCAACAAATTTTAAATTTATTGATTTTTGGGAAATTCTTTTGTGATAAAACATATATTCTTGACCTTCATCTATTATATATAGTTAGAGCCGAAATCCGACAAAGTGTTCACTGCTGTGCTCTCCACGTGACACTTCATTTTGCTTCTATGGTTGTCACATGACTTGACACATGGCATCATTTTGTTACGTGGCCCGCATCCACACTCGCCATGTGGCACTTTCTGTGCTTCTATGATTGTCACATGGCATGACAAGTGGCATAGTTTTGTCACATGCCCCACATTTGCATATTCGCCAAGTGACCCTTCACTTAGATTTTAGGATTGCCACATGCATGACACGTGGCACCGCTTTTATCCTAAACTAATTTTCATCTACAAATAGAGAGTAGATTTGGGTGAGGAGTACTGGTATGGGATGTTTTATTAAACGAAAATTAGATTTTGATAAATGTGTCATAATTGTACCAGTGTAGGATTTTTGTAAGACGAAAATTAATAAGGGGGTAAATCTGCATGTTGTTGGGATTTTTAATTATACTTATTCTAATCTTCTAATAAGTGTTACCCCATTTTTACTTGTCAACATTTTTTATATTGTGTGTCTATATATTATTCAATTCTTTCAAATAATATCTAAAATGTCAAATGATAAGAGTTAACTCTGAGTTACTAAAATGTACACACACACACATATAAGTATGTTTGTATAATTACTGGTAGAGTTTCAAAGTGTTTAGTAATTTCTCAATGTGATATTTTTTTTTTTTTTTTGTAAAGTATCAATGTGATATTTAATACTCACAAAATCAGTTTATAGTAACTTTGAATGAAAAGTTATTAATACGTTAAGAAATTCACTTAGAAACTTGAATAGTAGGTTCCGTGTTGTCTGATCTACCGAAGCTCCTTGCTTCCTTCCACATGAAGAGTGTTGTGGCCTAAGGATATGTAATAAGGACATATTCAGTGTTCACCCAGTCAATATAGATTATATAATAGTCTAGGATTTGCTATATTTTATTCATTGTTTGGTGAATAGCAGTAATAAAGCTAGATATTTTCACATATTTCTATATCCATTATTTGCTATGAGCATTATATCAGTGTAAATGAACATAAAAATTACAAAAATGAAGATGACAAAAATTTCTCACGATACTCTTGCCTATTTCATTTTTTTTTTTTATTTTCCCTCTCTTTTTAATTATTTTCTTTTTTATTTCTTCCCTTCCATCATTCTCTAATAAAATTTTATTAAATAGTAAACTATACAAATATACCTAAAATATGTAATATATATAAATATTAAATGTGTATATATATATATGAATTTACATCATAAGATATAAAGAAATTTGAATATAAAAAAAAAATAAGAATAAATAAAAACGAATTTATTCTTATTTTTGTTATTTTGAATTTTATATTAAAATTAAAATATTATTTATATTCAAATACTATTTTAATTTTATTAATTTAACAAATTTGTTATTTGAGAAAAATAACTTTTATATTATGGATATTAGAAATCCTATCAACCTTTATTCCACCTCTCCCATGGGATAATTTTATCGGGGTTATATCCCTCATATGTCCGATTTTATCATATCTTGAACAGGCACCAAACATGAGATATGACAAATTTTATCATATTTTGAATTTTATCCCAACTACCAAACGTGACTTTAGGATTATATACATATTGATACACTAATGGAAAGTTGGATAGAATAGTGTGCTATGGCTATATCATGCGTCCCACAATCATTGGCTCCATTTTCCTCCATCAACATATATTTTTTTAAAGATAATATGAAAGGGTGTTAGTTAAATGTTCTCTAGGACTAGAACTTAAAAAATTCATTTCTATAGTTATACACAAACTTTGTCATTTACTATTTTTTGTACCATTAACTATTAGCTAAAACAAAATTCCTTGCCAAGTCTTGCATGCAAAAGAATGCACCTAGCTCACTCAATCAAAGTTCTATTCCTTTATTCTATGACACCATTCTGCTGTGGTGTCCGGGGCACTATGTGGTGTCCCAAAACCACTTCTCCCTTGCAAAAATTGGTAAAATCTTTTCTATAGAACTCCATGTCGTTATTGATCCTAAGGCACTAAATTTGTTTCTTGAATGCTTCTCAATGAGTGCCTTAAACTTCTTGACCCGATTGAACACCTCGGTTTGTGCTTTAGGAAGTATATCCATACCTTTGTCAAATAATCATCGATGAATATCAACATATATCGAGCTCTTCCTTTCAAAGAAATCGGAGATGGGCCTTGGACTTCTAAATGAATATAACCAATCGGTTGCTTGGTCAAATGCATAGCTGTAGTGAATTTAACTCGGCTTTGCTTCCTAAAGATGCATTACTCACACAAGTCTAGCTTCCTTATCTTCTGACCGTTGAGCAATCCACTCTAACTCAGCATCGTCATACTTGTCATATTCTTGTGCCCTAATGGCATATGCCATAACTTAATCAAGTTTGAGTCTGACTTGCTTGACGAAACTACGTAAGATCTGGTTATGGTCTCTCCCAAAGAGATGATATAGAGAATTCACCTTCTTCCCTTCATCACTTGTCATGGCACATTGAGAGATCTTCACACTCCTTCTTCAGCCGTGTACTTACACCTAATGTTATTGAGTGTTTCAAGAGAAATACGATTATCTTAAGCTTCGGTACATGCCTCACATCCATCAATATGTGCATTACCTATCGTGCATCCGAATTCGAAGTGTCCCTATCCAGACAATCTTGTAAGCTAAGTTATTTCCCATCAGAACTCTATCACCATGTGCAATCTAGTAAGTAGTAAACTAGTTCCAATGAAGAATCATTTGATAAGAATACCCCAAATTCTAGCACTATACATCTCTTTGATGAGTCGATAGTCACACTCAAGACAGCATTTGCATTATTGGTGCTTTCCTCGACAACGTTAAGCCACACTACACTACTTGAGGTATTTTGCCTGCTATGCCTAACCGCCCGATCGAGAATTCGGGAGGGGGACACTTGCAAGGTGGGTAGTTTATCCGGGGAGGATGCTTCAACTTTGAAGGGCACGACTCTTTCTATTTTTGCACTAGCATATCTCCGTTTCTTAGCTTTAGGCAATCTCTCCTCATGTGCCCCATTTGATAAATTCAATAGAATCATACTCCTCACTCTCTCAATTAACTCACCTTTATCGGCATCTTTTTTCATTTCTAGCAACTTAGCCTTGCCATCCAATGCCTTGGCCAAATCTTAGGTTGTTAATAGAGCATGCATCGTAACGCCTCCACAACGCAAAATTGTTCCTCCCGTTAAATTTCTCAAAATTTTTACTTTCACTCCACACATAACTGTAACAATAAAATTTCTGGACAACAATTAGACAAGCAAAATTCCCATATCAAATCCAAAAGATTTTAGCAATAGCTACGATACCAGTCTTGGTAAAATAATGTAGAAACTAACGGATCTTGCAATTAAATCAACACAAAATGACTATAGAAATAACAAGAAAACACGAAATATTTGTGTGGTTCGGTCTCGATATTGGTACCTACTCCATGGAGAGAGCCAGCACAAAAAACTCCATTAATTAATCAGAGAATTTTATAGTTACAATCGCTACACACTCGGCGCTTCCCTAGTCCTAGATACACCTAAATCCATAGTGCTCACAAAGAAACAAATAAATTTGGATGTAAAACTCATTGCATATATATCAGCGTGTGTTACCGCTCCCATGCCCGCCAAAGAAGAGCTTCCCCTTGTTTCTCCTTTGTGTGGTTGCAGCTGCAGGAGATCGAAATAGAACCCACACTTTATTTCCATCTCTAGAACCCACCTAGATAGAACCCACCTAGACTTTCTTCAGAGTATTCCTTTTGTTTCCTCTTTTGCGGCATTTTAAAGGAAAGTCAACCCGTGGCAATCGAGGAGTTCAACTCTTGGTCTCATACCTTGGATAGATATGAAGAAACCCTGTCGGTTGACCGAACGTTGGTTCATATATCCAACAAAGAAAAACAAATTATAATACGAGATTATGATCCAAAGAATGCAACACCATGTCAAAGTCCAACTTGGACTTTTCTTTTACGCCTCATGCAATACGAAGGTCCCCATCCTCCAATCAGGTCGGGTTCAATATATAGGCTCAAACTTGAGACATAATTATAAATTATGTGAGATAAAAGAGAATAACCAATTTCACGTATCCGTCCATAAGTATAATATTTGTAAAATAAGTAATTGAGTATAATTGAAGGAAAGAATTAAAAAGAAAATTGAAATCCCTTAAAAGTAGGATGTACTTTCTTTACTTTATATAATAATATAGATGAAGGTAAAATACTTTTTAAATCCAATGTCTCTAACAATCGACATAGTTATATTTCAAAATCAAGTCAAATCTACCTAATGAAGAATGCAAATGTGCTAGTGTGAGCTGCGTAACCTATTCTAATTGTGTCGGTTGTTTACACATAACCTTTTTTTTTTTTTTTACAGAAAATTTTTATAATGAGGAAATATAGAGGAAACAATAATATAAAGAATGAATTCGTTGATATTGTGTATAAAAGTGAAAACACCCAAGCAGTAGCTGGCTAAGTGGCTAAATGCTTGATTTGGATGTGGTAAATTAGATATCCTAGTCACGACATCTCCAACTGAAAGTAACCTTAAGAGGCCAGTTAGTTATCAAGTGATAGAGCCTTACCCAATGTATGTACCTAACAATGAGATTTGTCCTGCATCGATAGAATTAACTCTGTCAAAGGTTTGAATGCACAAAGCTGTAAAACAAGGCATTATTCATTACTTAAGTCAGTCCTTAAAGAGCAACATTTCTAAGCAAACATAATAAAATATTTATTAGAAGCTTTGCCAATAATGTTGTAATGTGTTTACAAATAATGGGATCTAGTGGTGGCATACGACTAGTTTCTTAATCAAAATTCAAAGCTAGATATTGAATTGTATATCTGAATTCTTTTTCTTCATAATTTTTTTCAAAGTTGGTTTCATTGTCTTTGCATGGTTTCAAAGAAATTTAAAATTTTATTTATTTTTTGAAAACTTTCATTGTGATAGAATATAGTCTTGACATTAAGCCATTATAAATAGTCTAAATTAGAATAAAAAAAACGTTCACTCTAGTGCTCGCCACGTGACAATAACTTTGCTTCTCTAATTGGCACATGGCATGACATGTCGCTTAATTTTGTCACGTGGCCCACATTCGATGGTTGTCGTTTGGCACTTCATTTTACTTTTCTGGGGGAGAAGGACATTAGAAGTGTCAAAAGTTGTGTCTGGTGCTCATTTTAGTACTAAAAGTCTTCACCGAATCATTTAAGTGCAAAATCTAATAAAAAAACGATCACTTAAGTGCTTCCAAAGGAGAAATTCCGACCAAAATAAGTAAGTGGCATTTATAATTAAAATTTTTATATAAGTTAGAATTTTTATAAATAAAAATTGATCCACATGGCATTTCCATGTGTACATTTCTCCTCCTCTCCCTCCATGTCATTTTTTATTTTTTTTTTTTTCTCCCTTCTGCACCCTTGTTGCTTCACACTGTGACTACTTGGCCATAGCTTCTCCGACGCACCCATCACCACCTAGACCTATGAGCTGCGCCCCAACCTCAACAAACGACGCCAAGCCACCTCTTCTTCACCAAGGGCGATTTTAAGGGAAACCAAGGCTTCTATGGCTGTCGCAAGGCTGTAAGAGGCGGTGAGGGGGTCATCACCGATAAATGTAGAAGGTGGAAGGGGGTCGGGGATCAAAGGAGGAGGAGGGAGCGGTTAAGGGCTTGGGCGTGGGAGAAGCGAGTGTGGCGTGAGGTGGAGAAAGCAACAAAGGTGCAAGCAGTCGGGAACCACTCATGGGTCTAAAGGAGGATGTCGATTCGTTGATAGGTTGGAGAGAGAGGGCAAGGAACGACATGGTTCAGATATGTGAGAAGAGTGCTGTTCAGTCAAGATCACTTGGTTTCCATCTCATGTTGCATAGCTCACCAAAGAAATGGAGGAGAGAGAGAGGGGAAGCGCAATCGCTCGAGCGAACTAGACTCGACGAAATATGAAAGACACTGGCTTGATATCAATTTGGAAAACCATGAAATACATCCAGCAATCAATGAACGCCTAGATTGGACGGAAAACCAAGAACAAGTGCACAAATCTCACCCGGACATTTCATCAACACCTAAGGTATAACGGCCGAGGGACAATCGAAAAGCAATCAGGCGCAAACTCAGACCATACTCAACCATAACCATAAAAACAACACTAGGAATACACAGAAAAGGTATGAGCAGGTTCGAACGCGAGAATCGGGCGGTGAGCCCATTTCATGGATTCGACAAAACAAGGGAAAGAGAGGAGCTTGGGTGTACCTTGTGAAGGGAAAGTCATCGAATGTGATTGCTGGGTAGATCGGAACAAAATGGCTCTAGAAACCGCCTCAAGGGACTTGGTTGGCGAAGGAGGCAACACCAACCGTGATTCAACTCCTCACCATGCGTGGTCGAGAATGGATATGGCCGAGCCTTCGGTTTGCAACCAAGTTCTTCAACGAATTAGCTCCGTTGACAGCATACTTTGAGGTGGTTTTGATGAATTGCCCAGACAAGAAGCCGGAGAATTTCCCTTTGCTCTCTCACTATGCTCCCTTTTTCCCCCTTTGCATCCCCTTTTCATCGGTCGTTCAAGAAGAAATTGATTTTTCTTGCTGAATGACGTCGTTTTGGTCGTCTTGGGCAGGTGAAACTTGTTGAACAACGTCGTTTCAGGTTTTTTTTATGTTGATTTAGGCGTCCAGCGAGCCATGTCAGTGGAAAAATATTAAAATATTATCATGTCGGTTTCCGGCATTCGAGATCGAGTTAGCACTTAAGTGATCATTGTTTTCTATAAAGTGGCATTTAAATGATCCGAAAGAAACTTTTGAAATAAAAGTGGCGCCGTACATAACTTTTGGCACTTCGGTGTCCTTCTACCACTTTTCTAATTGCCATATGGCATGACATGTGGCATAGTTTTACCACGTGGCCTGCATCCGACCAATATCCATTAGCTTTTTGATTTACCATCTCTATATTTCAATCCCTTACGGTATATACATGTAGATTTGTAATTACCAGTAAAGTTTCTAATTGTTTACTAATTTCTCAATACAATATGTAATTCTCAAAAAATCAATTTATAGTAACTTTTAATGAAATGTTGGTTTATTTGTTTTTGCAGGACTTCCAACAATTGAAGTACATTAATTTTAGTAACTGTGAATCATTGGTTCATATGACCAACCTTTCTTATACTCCAAATCTTGAGGAATAGGTTCTCTGTGATTGCACAAACTTGGTAGAAGCCCTGAGTCTATTTCTTATCACGACAAGTTAGAGTTGCTGAATTTAAATGGGTGCAGAAAGGTTGACAGTTTCCTGATATTCCACGTAAACTCAAAGGCTTGAAAAGGCTTTGTTTACGAGGACCGCTATTAAAGAACTTCCTGCATCAATAGAAAATCTTGTCTCTTTGAAAATAATGACTTTAAGTTATTGCAAGAACTTGGTAAGTCTTCCGTCTAGCATTTACAAGTTACAAAACATTGAAATCTTGGATCTTGAGTCTTGCACAAATATAATAGGATTTCAGAGTCACGAGGATTCAGTTGATCCGCACATGAAGACCGGACTTTCAAATTTAATCTTTTTAAATCTTGGGGATGTCATTTGTCCGGAATAGGATTTCTCGAGAATCCTTCCCCTTTCCCATCTTGCAACATTTAATTCTGACGGAGAGCAATGTTACTAGCCTTCCCACATCATTCATAAAGCGTAATCGTTTATCCGTATATGTAACTTCATATGCCTGTCAATTACAAGAGATACCCGAGCTTGACCATTTTTTAAGCATATTTCAGCTTATAATTTCGAATCTCTGCAAAAAAATGGAGATTCGTTTTTCATCTCCTGTTCTTGTCCGTAGAGTGTTGACCGTGGGTGACATTCCCTCTCTGGACCAGGTTAGGCTCTCTCTCTCTCTCTCTCACGGAGTATATACTGGATGAATTGTGTTCTTGTATATTGGAATAGTAGTAAATGCAAAGGCTCAAGAAACGCAAAACAAATATAAAGTGATTCTGCACTTTTTGCATGTAATAAAGTTGGCTACCGTACTTCTCTGGAATGATTTCCATCACATGAGAGTTGTATGTTAATGCAAGCAAGGGTCACTGAATCTCTACTCATTTAGAGAGCTCTAGTTTTGAAGTGGAATTCACTATGATTAATCACTAAACTCAAACTGAATTCATTTATTTTAGTACTACTAATAACAAACTTGGTACTTTCTAATGGTCTATCTTTATAATAGACGCCTCTTGATTACATAATTTGGATCCCTGGAGGAGAGATGCCAGAGTGGGTCCTCCCTATTGAAGAGAGTTCCATATCATTCATGGCTTCGGAGGACTTGTATGACAAGTTTCTTGGATTGACTCTTTGTACCATTCTCAATAATGATGGACGGGCGATAATTCGATAGTTGAGATTTTACCACATGTGAATGGCAAAATGCGGGATTGCAAAGGAGGAATACATTTATCGGCATTGGATGTGGATCAAACCGTGCTTTGGTATTTCACACCATATGATCTGTGGGGAGAAGTCGATTTTGGTCAAATTGATGGGAGTTATGTACACTTTAGCCTTAGAGTATCGGCTACAAAGGCAAAAAGGTGGGGATTCCGAATAATATGCAAGCCACTTGATGATGATTTAAAGGTTGGGATTAAAGACAATCGGCTAATCGATCCAGCTTTACTATGCGAGGTTGTTCTTGAATCAACAGATTTAGAAGTTAAGAGTCCACTTATGCACAAAGATAGTTTGATCGAAACAGATCTACAAAAAGACTTGCAAGATTGTCAAAGAAGTAGTGAGGAACATAGTCAAATAGTATCGAAGGGAAATCCTAAGCTTATTCTCCCTCATGCCACGCGAACCAAGACTATGCCGACTTCCAATTTGATCGGCAGAGATGAGGATGGTAGTGTTGGCTTACAGCTTTTGTTGTTAGAATGATCGAAACTTGCTATGGAAACAATTCGTAGGTAAGCGAACTCGCTGATCTCGATTAAAATGCATTCTTTCTTCTTGTTCTTCTCCTTTAATTTTCTCAAAAAAACTTGTAACCCGCTCTTAGTACCCGCTTTTACCCAAATTTATTAACATTGAGGTACTTTATGTGTCCATTTGAATTAGCGTTTAACTTTGCTAGCTACAAGAATGGAAATAATCAGGCCCATAGAGCCCTCCACAAGGAGAGATAAGGTCGCCCTACTTCTCAACTTAATATCAAGAAAATTAGTTCGACCAAGAAAGCATGCAAAGGTATCTTTGTTTTCATGTTCTACTTTTTACTTTACTTGCACCTTCATTTCTTGCCACTTTCATTTCCGTGTATTTTCGTTTCAAAATTTATTTCCTTGCAATGTAATTTCAATTCCAATACATCTACTTTTCTCTCTGTGGCTATTAGTTTCACATCGATTCAACCCCTCAATCCATGCCCCATTCATTCATTTTATATTTGAGTATGAAATCATGGAACAATCTCGGTTGTTCTCCCTTCACTCAACAATTATCACCATTAACGGATTTTGAACACATGACTCATAAAAATTATCATAAGCCCTGATCATGTAGCTGTTCCGTTTTGTCATTTTTCTGGAAATGACTTTTTGAAAATTTCTAATGTCCAATTTTTTCGCAAAATGAGCATATCAAAATTGTTTTTGGTCTTTGTCGAAGTACCCTTCCATCCTTGTAGAAGTATAATATATATTTGATGATCGCTAGCTTCAAATAAACAAGCACCCTTTTTTTTTTGCTCAAATCCCTGTAATTAACCCAAGTTAGTCAACTTTATTCCCAAATAGAATTCTGTAATTCTTTCTTCAAACTTCATCGACCCCACTTTCCGCATCACGACTCCTCATCTTCCAATACGACGCCACCAGTGAGCTTTGACGCATGGATGATCGCCACCTGCCGATGGAGGCGACCAACAGAAGAAGTTAAATCGACGACGGTTGACAGAGACTGGCGGCGTGGGTGACGGACTACCACCGCCGGAAGCCATGGAAACTGATGACGTAGCTTCGGGTGAACGATTCTCTCCTGAGGTTCTAGGCTTTGCGCAGCTTGCTGTTGATCAGGTAGTGCGTGACACATCTGAATCTTAATAAGTTGATGTGATACTTGAGCTGGATTTTGAATTCAACTCAGTTGGTGCTACAATTGCGCACGAACTTGAAGAATGTGTCGTTGAATTTGTTCGAGAGATGCTGAATCGATGTTCCTTCGTAAGTTTTGTCTGTGGATGCTTGATTGTGAATTCATAGGTTGTCGGCATTACACGCTGCAAAATCAGCGACAATCTCTGGAATTTGTAGATTTTTTTTTTGTTTTGTTTTCATCGGTGGCAATTTATAGAAAGAATTAGACGAAGTCTAGGTTCAAAGAAAATACAAGCAAGGGAGAGTGAAGTAATGGGAAGTAGGGTGTACATGGGTTGGTTCAGTCCCTTCTCAGGCAAAATACTGAGCCAATCCGGGTGCTGTGGGTTGGGAGAGAGAGGAATGGCTTTGGGAGCTTTTGAGGTGTCTAGGAAATGTGGATGTGTAGTATCTAGTATGTACTTAGCATACAGATGTGCAGCGGGTGATAGGTTTGCCAGGAGAATTGAATTCGAAGAAACTTCTATCACTGGGATAGGGCTCTGTCTCTATGTTTTATGAAGAAGAGGCACAACCATAGAGGAATTAAGAAGATGCAATAAGATGGCAAGCCACTAGGAAAGGTTGCTTGATAGTCGAGTCCTTTAACCACTTCTTGACTTTGGCAACTAGGGAGAATTCAAAACCAAATTTACTTTGAGTGTGAGTGTAATATGAACATCGGTTGTGCCCACGGATAACTGGTTAGGTGGTTATTTTCTTTTGTCCTGTGGACTGTGGATATGAAAAATAAATAATCATGAGAAACACGGAGTTTACATAGGTTATTCAGTAGAATAGAGACAAAAGCACAAGATGCTGATGTCGATTCTGAATCATGAGGCCTTTGCAACAGTTTAAATTCTCTTTTCATCCTTATATGCCATAGCATTTATGATGGAAAATGACATAGAAGCTAAAACTCTTGGAAGCTTCTCGAATGTTTGAGCAAAACCTATTTAATGAAAGATAAGGTTTTGAGGTACCAATGATAGGACACCTTTGGAATGAGCAACTTGCAGTTTCTCAAAAATTGTTTGCTGTTTCTGCTTTAGTGTGGTTAAAGCCATATCGGTTTAACAGTTAGGTGTGATTTACATATGAATTACAGGACAAATATGTTGCAATAATCATTGTTTAGAAGTTTGTGATCAATATATTACACAGGACCTGCAGGATCCTGATTATATAGCTGTGAGACATGCATTCATTCCATTAGTAGTTGCATATTGATACTGAATATTTCTACTGCTGCACATTTGATGCTGATTTTCTCTTGAATAGCTTGAATACATGCATGCATGCTTGCGAATTTCTGACTCTTATACTCATAGTTTTTCTTCTAACAAGTAACAAAACCTATTTGCTATTCTTCTATAAGGCAAAGCTTGCTTTGGACAGCCTTAAAGTTCCAGTTGGGTAAAAACTGATTTTCAGTAATCACGTGCATTTCAGATATACAACTTTATTTTCTAATTAAGATGATTAGTTTGTCAGTCTTAATTAGTGAATGATTTCAGATTGTACTCTTTGATTGAACATCTATTTGATTGTTGAGGATGGGCACGTTATTATGACAGGAAGAAACCGGACTAATGAGGCATGAAATGTATGGTTTATCATTGCTTCTCCATCCCCTTGTATAAATTTGGCCAACAGCACTTAAGGAATTAAAGGTCGGATCACGGGAACTCTTTGGACAAAGGTTTTATCCGACCGAGTGCGTCTCCATGGGGAGCGCCCGGTATTATTCGTCAAAAGAAGGATGGGTCACTAAGGTTATGTATCGACTACCGTCAATTGAATCAAGTGATGGTCAAGAATAAGTATCCCTCCCAAGGATTGACGACACTGTTCGACCCGATTGCAAGGAGCATCGGTATTTTCTAAGATTGACCTAAGGACGGGATATCATCGAGTTAAGAATCCAAAAGGAGGACATTCCAAAGGCAGTGTTTAGGACTAGATATGGGCACTATGAGTTCACAAAGGATGCCGTTTGGACTAACTAATGCCCTACTTTGCTTTCATGGACTTAATGAACCGGTATTCAAGGAATTCTTAGACCAGTTCGTCATTGTCTTCATCGATGATATTTTAGTATATTCAAGAGTCAGGAACCACGGTACATTTGGAAAAGGTTCTACAAATGTTAAGGGGAAGCATGCATATGCTAAGTTTAGCAAGTCACGAGTTTGGGTGACCCGAGTGGCATTTCTTGGGCACATAATTTCCGGAGAAGGAATCTCCGTGGATCCAGCAAAGATTGAAGCGGTAATGGGTGGTAGGGGCCGATGTGTTCTTCGAGGTTCCAGCGAGCTTTCTAGGGGGTGGCGGGTTATTCTGGGAGATTTGTGGAATGATTCTCGTGATAGCCACTCCATTAAGCGAGGTTGCTTAAGAAGGAGACTAAATTTGAGTGGACGAAAGTCACGAAGAAAGTTTTCAAATTTGAAACAGAGGTTGGCAGACAGGCGCTTGATGTTAACCGATTCCTTGGGGACAGGCGGGTCACAGATTTATAGTGATGCTTAAGAGAGGATTGGGATGCATGCTAATGCAACATGGAAGAGTGGTTGCTTATGCATCGCGGCGGTGAGCCTCATGAAATGAACTACCCGACCCACGACTTGGGCCGGCAAAGAATTATTTTCGCGCTTAAAATTTGGAGGCATTATTTATGTGGAGAAAGGTTCCAAATCTACACGGATCATCAGAGCCTCAAGTATTTGTTTTCGCAGAAAGAACTGAATATGAGACAGAGGCGTTGGATGGAATTGTTGAAGGACTATGACTGCGACATATTGTATCACCCCGGAAAGGCCAACCGGGTAGCGGATGCCTTGAGCAGGAAATCGAGCATCGCGCATTTGCTGGTTAAAGAGTGGACTTTATTGGAAGGAGCGCGGGACTCAGAATTTAAGTTCGAGGTAGGACACCTCTCCAAATCTAATGGCGACATTAAGGATTGAGCCGGAAGTGCAAGCTAAGATCAAAGCGTTGCAGTCTACGGACCTTGAGATTCAGAAAATTTTGAGTATGGATGACACTAAGAGGAAACCGGACTTTCAAGTATCCGAAGATGGGATTCTTAAGTTTCGAGGACGATTGTGCGTACCCGATGATTGGGAGCTTAAGGAAGAGATTTTGTCGGAGGCTCATAGGAGCAATTACAGTATCCACCGGGCAGCACTAAGATGTACCGTAATCTTAATCGGCACTATTGGTGGAATGGAATGAAAGTGGGCGTGGCCAAGCATGTGGCCAAGTGTTTGACGATGCCAACAAGTGAAGGCCTGACATTGTAAACCGGTGGAATGTTGCAGCCGTTGGAAATACCAGAATGGAAATGGGAGCACATCACAATGGACTTTATACTTGAGGCGCCAAGGAGCCGGAGGACACGACTCTATTTGGGTAATAGTAGGCAGTTGACCAAGTCGGCGCACTTTACGGCGGTGCGAAAGGACTTCGAGCTAGAAAGGCTGGCAAATTATATGTGCATCGGATAATTCGCCTTCATGGAGTACAGTAGCGATCACCCCGGACCATGACCCCGGTTTCTGCGAACTTTTGGAAAAGTGCGCAATCAGCCATGGGAACAAAGTTGCGATTCAAGACGACCTATCACCCCTTGATTTGGATGGCGATGCGAAAGGACTATTCAAACCTTGGAGGATATCACGGGGCATGTGTGCTAGATTTTCAGGGCAAGTGGGAAGAACAGTTGCATTTGGTAGAATTTTCCTACAATAAAGAGTTTTCAGCGATGTCGAATGGCACCATTTGAAACATTATATGGCGGGGCTTTGCGAGAATACCATTGTGTTGGGATGAGGTAGGAGAAAAGAAGTATAGCGGGTCCAGGAGTTGGTTCAGCAAATCGATGGAAGCGGTAAAGATTATCCGGGGAAGGTTGAAGACCGCTCGAGCCGCCAAAAAGAATTATGCGGACCGGGGCGTAGGCGTTGGAATTCCAAGTGGGGGACCACGTATTCCTCAAGGTGTCACCAATGAGAGGATTGTCGGCGGTTTGGTAAGAAAGGAAAATTGAGCCCGAGGGGTACGTGGGACCTTTCGAGGTCTTAGAGAGAATAGGCACCTTGGCTTATCGCCTCGCCACTGCCGAATTTATCTCATGTTCATAATGTGTTCCACGTGTTTATGTTGAGGAAATCGAACCGGACCCGACCCACATATTGAATTTTGAGCAAGTAGGCGTGGACTGGCGGTATCGTACATGGAAAGGCCGGTCTGGATCGAGGACGGAATAGAAAAAGTATTGTGGAACAAGAAAATTCCGATGATGAAGGTGATTTGGGAACATCATGGGCCCGAAGGTGCGGCGTGGGAAAGCGAAAAATTGTTCGCGACACCAATATCCCCATTTGTTTGAGCGATCGGGTTGGGTTGTAAATTTCGAGGGCGAAATTTTTGTAAGGGGAAGAATTGTGACATTCAGATTTTGACCCATTTTGGGATTTATAAAAGCGTGTAATTAAATCGATTAAACTTAATGAAATTTCGCCCAAGAATTGATCACTCTCGGGTTCTTGTTTTTAAAAATAGAAATTTTGCTAGAATCGCTTTTCGATCGAATTTGGCCGTTATTTATACCCTGAACTTGGCAATCGATTTCCGGGAGTTTCGGGACGAAATAAATTGGACGGTGTCGATATCATTGTGGCCAACATCGAGATTGTCAGGAATAGTGGAAAAGTGGATTTTTGAACCGGGTGCGAATTTAGACCGGTAGACCTCCCTCGTAGTGTGGTTTGGGTTATTTTATTTTGGCCGTGTGCCCTAGAATATGGTTGGGATTTTTTTCGGGACCGTTAGGCCTTTTTCCCGAATTTAATCGGGACCGATAGGTCGATTTTTAGTTTGGATCGTGTCCGTTGGTTCGCGCTTGAATTTAAAATTTAAACTTTTCTCTCTCTTTCTCTCTCCTCTCTCTCTCTCGACCCCCCCTTTGCACGTTCCCTCTCTCTCTCTCTTTTCTCTCTCTCTCTCTCTCTCTCTCTCTCTCTCTCTCTTTCTCCTTTTTCTCCTCCCCCTCTCTTCCCCCATCTCCATCCCCTCTCTCTCCCCCATACCTCCCTACCCCTCTCCCTCCCCTCTCCTTCCCTCTCTCTCTCTTGCATGCCTACCCTCCCACGGCACCTCTCTCTCCTCTCCTCTCTCTCCTCCTTCTCCTCCTTCTTCTTCTTCTCCTTGTTCTCGCGTCCCCGGATTCTGCTTCCCCTTCTTAGCCCGCCCAATAGAGCCGCCACCCCTTCCTTCATGCCGTCGCGCCGTCGTCGCCAACGACCACCCTGACTGCGCCCGGCCAACCCGCCGTCATCCGTTTACCCACCTCGGCCTTCTTCCTCTCCCTTTCGCGTCGTGTGGCCCGAGGCCCTTCCCTTCTTGCCAGCGCCGGCGCCCGTACCCCGTGCCTCGAGCCCGTCGTCATTAAAATAGAAAATTCAAGATTATGGTTTTGGGTAATGAACTGTTCTCGACAAAAAGTGTGTTTTAATTAAATGCGATGATACATTTTTATAGCGATTTTCTATTCATACATAAAAAACCGAAAAGTCAAATGGTTTGACTTTGGCGTTGACTTTTGGTCAACCCTTTGACTAAAAAGTCAACCCCAGTCAAATTAAAACTTTTTGCATAAAAAGATTCCTTTCAAGTCCAATTTCACTTTAGAAGTGGAAATTTTAGAAAAATTCAAAGATTTGATCATAAAATCAAGCTCCTAGTGAAAAAAGTCAACTAGGGTTTGACTTTTGGTCAAACCTTTGACCAAAAAAATTGAAAAATACAAAAATCCAAGAATTACCTTGTTTTACATTCAATTTACCTTTGGCATTAGAAATTTTGCAAAAATCGATTTAGAATCAACTTTTCCCCAAATTATGGAAATTGATTCAAATCGCCAAAAATGAAATTACTTCATTTCTAGTCATTTTTTAGATTAGTTTTCTTCACGACATTTGATCTAGAGGTCATTTTATATCCAATTCTTGAATCAATTTTGCAATTCCAAGCCAAACACAAAAACCCCAATTTTAACCCTAATCGGTGATTTTGATCGATTCTTCATGACGCGTGCAATTGAAACACGAATGAGCCTAATTTCTTATATGAAATCCAAATTCAAAATCAATTTTGGAAGAATCACATGAATTTGGGTCAATTTGATTAATTTAGTGATCCAATGATTAGGAAGTCTAAGAGTAATTGGTCTAATTAGTGCAATTCAACTTGACCCACTCTAGACTAATATTCAATTTGATGAATTGGGACTCAATTTGGTTAATTAGACTTCAATTAAACTTGTTAGTCTAGTTCGGTTATGCAATTACCCAAATTCGAGCTAATTGACTCAAATTGGTTTAATTCAAATTGAATTAATCCGATCGAACTAGTCATTTTCCGATCGAAAATTTTGATGATCGATAATCCGGTCGGATCAACCAAGATCAATCACATCCTCTTGAGTGCAAAATGACAAAAATGCCCTTAATCAAAAATGACAAAAATGCCCTTTTTCAAAGATTAAACAAATTAATTAGGGGATTAGCAAATCAATCATGGCCATTCATTTAGAATTGATCATGTCCATACATGATGCCATGTCATTAATCTTTAGCCCTTAAAAAAAGATTTTTAATCATTAAAAAATGCATTTTGGGGCTATTGGATTAATATAAGGGTTAATTTTCAAAATTAAAAGGGGTATATAGTGTTTTTCATAAAAATGGGGAGGGGTTCGTTTTCAGTTCTTTTTCTCTCTCTTTCTCTCTCCCTCTCTTTCCTCTCACGTCCATTTCTCTCTCCCTTTCTTTCCCTCTCACGTCCATCTCTCTCTCAAGCTCTCTTTCTCTCTCGGCAACAGCAGTTTTTCCGGCCTCTTGCCGGCTGATTTCCGGCGAGCTGCTCCTCCTCCGGCGTCCCCCACGGAGGCCTGAAGCTGGTCGCAAGACCAGCAGCTCCTGCTGGTGGCGGAACTCACTGTTCGGCCTGATCTCCCCCTCTTGACAGAATCACCGGCAAATCTGCGGTGATCTGTCCAACGGTTCAACCCGGCTGAACCCGACCCTCCGGCGACCTCCTCCGGTGATTCCAAGCAACCGATCATCATCCTCGACATCTTCACGGCACTGTGGTGTCCGGCCTCGCATCAAACGGCCACCGATCACATCATTTCCCTCAACTTTTACTGATTCGTTTATTTGCATGAAAACGAGTCGAATCTCACATCGTTTCGTATAATCCGTTGTCGTAGGTTGGCCGAGCTTTCCGAGGCCTCTCCGTGCTATTCTAGATCAGAATACGGAGGCCGGATCGCTCGCTTGAGCATTGGATCACCGTGAGACAAGGTAAGAACGCTTAAACGCAACTCTGCAAATTCGTGTCCAGAAAAACCTGATTGCTTGAGATGCTGATTCGAGTTCGTTAACATCGAAATCTGATGAAATGATGAACTAGAGAGTCGTAGAACTCGTCTTAAGCTTCGATTTAGTATATCATATGCCTCGATCGGACTTCATTTGCTATGTCAAAACACTGTTAGACGTCAGGATCAGAATCTGTAATTGTCTGTTTAAGTCTGTTCTGATGCATTCCTGACTGACGTTGTGCTGTTCGATGAATTTTATGATTTTCTACGATCATTTTCTGGAAAAACTTCCTTCATGAAAGTTGTAAAACACATCTTGATCTATTCACTGTAAAATTTTCATAAAATTCTGAGCACATTAGCCTAGTACGATTTGCCACGTCATCTGCACATAATCTGGTGACATGCTGGTTTCAGTTCGACTTTCATGTGTTCTTCGGTCTGCATAAATTCGTGCGTTCGAGATATAAAAAACTTTTCTTCACGAAAGTTCTTCCTGAGATCGAGATCTTTCTATTGATACTAATTTCATCAAAATCGAAGATCATTTGAATTTTCAAAAGGAATTCTCATGATTTGATCAGTTCTGTGTCCAGATCTGATTTTTGTTCCTTTGGAGTTCACAAAGTGTTTCTCGAATTTGATGAAGTTAGAGCCCTTTTTGCAAAAATTCAAAACTTCAAAGTTATTCATTGGGATCTCAATATACTAACTGGAGATTTTGAGGACCTAATAGCAATTTTTGAAGGACCAATTTGCTTAAAATCTCATGAAAGGTCTTCCCGGGTTAAAATTCCATTTGCAATTGAGTCCCTCGCGAAAATTGAATTTTATAAAAATTTGGAGGGCTTTTTAGCAAAAACTCAAAACATGAAAGTTGTTGCACACAGGGAATCCTAACGGCACAAAAATTTTCGCGCTCTTTTGATAATGTTTGTTATTTTTCCCGCCTTTGTTTTGAAACTCATAACTGAACCGAGTCCAGCCTGTCACTGAGATTTAATTCGACATTTTTAGGAAAATTGGCTAAGATTTAGAAAAAATGGTCTTCATGACTTTTGATCCTCATGACATAAGCTTTCTAATGACACCTGAATCACTTCATTTGGACGTCATTAGGATAGTTAATCACATTCAAACAGATTCAATCCGAATTAAGCATTAATTGAATAAGTGGTCTTTTCACAAAGCCCACTTCTCATGGTTTGTTTGGCTTCAAAACAAGGCCCATGGGCTTGAATGCATGTTCATTTTATGTTTATGCATGTGTTTTTTAGATGAATGTTAGGCCCGGTGCATGTTCATGGGTAGCCCATTCATGGTCATTAGAACCCGACTTTAGGGGTTAATTGATATTAGTTGCCGTTTTGTGAATGCAAATGGTAGCTCGTTATCATTAACCATTAATCAAACAATGTTAAGTGATTAGATGGGTGATGAATCGAAACGCATGAAGAACAAAGGTCGATCCCGAGGCCCGTGCTTAATTAGTGAATTGATTGCATCATTGTTATGTTGCCTTTTCATGAATGAATGTATGAATGCAAACACCTACACCCGAGGGCGGTCCAAGAAAGAAAAATCCGAAGCCAAGGCGATTGACCCGATGTCCAATCCGGTCTCGATTTGTATTCATTTTGATGGTTCCAAACCGATGTCCGATCCGGTTTCAATTTGTACTTAATTCATTCATCCCCGATCATGTCTCGGGTTTTCAATTCATGTTGTAATAAACACCCGACGAGTTGCGGGTTCTTACTTTTTACTTTCTCGCGTTTAGAATTAGCTCGTCTTTTCAATACTTGAGTGTTTACTTTAAGAAATGTCTTTCAATACAATTGATTGTTTCTTTCTTTTTCTAGACTAAGATAAGATTAGTTTAGAATCTCAAATAAAAATACAAAAACAAGATGCATGATTACCTAGTGGGTTAAGACTTTGGCATGAAAATGGTAAAAAAACAAATGCATGACGACTTAGATAACAACCATGTTAAGTTTAGCGGTACGAAAAGGCGTTAATAGAAATATTAACGTAAGCTAGTCCCCGAACCTTTGATCTCTGGTTTTTACGTAGAAACCGAAACGAAATTCCAGCGTTTGGTTGGGTATTCTAACCCGACCCCCAACCTAGGCTAGTGGCGACTCTAAAAAATAAAATCAATCCGCTGTCACGCGAGATATGGATTTAGGAAAAATCCAAATAAAAGATTTACATATGTTCATGATCAATGGGTCATATGGCTAAATAAAGCCAACCCACCCCGTGGCGGTCGGTAGCGCCCGTGTGTTCGCGCCAGCGCCCGATCGGCAATACTTCTCACCCGGCCAAAATTTCACGGGCCAAAATTTGGTAGCGACTTCCTAGACCCTACTTAGTATTTTGGGTATTTCATTGACCCGGTTTGGGCTAGAAACGGCTAGGGGTGTTTTTTTAATTTAATTGTTTTATGATTAAATTAGATTATGTGGTGTTCATATTTGGTTAAATTAGACTGGATTAAGTAGAGTGCTTGGTGAGTTTTGTGTGTGACCGACTTGAGCGTCGGGTTTGTGAATTGGAGTGGCAAAGTGTGAATTGGATGAGTTGTGAATGTGAGTTGTTTGGCATGAATTTAATTGAATCGAGTGGCGTGTGCCTGCTTGTGAGAAATTAAGCCCGGATCGTCGGAGGCTACGAACTTGGGGCGTGTTGGCCGGTCCGTGTGAAGGTATGGATGGGCCAATTGGAATGCGGACTTGGGACGTGTTGGCGGTCCGTGTGAAGGCAGGAATGGCCGATGGGCCGATTGGAATGCGGGCTTGAGACGTGTTGACGGTGGCCCGTTAAAGGTGTGATTGGACCGGGACGTGTTTACGTCGGTCATTGGAACCTGTTTGAATATCATGGCTTGGGGCGTGTTGAGGCGGCCACTAGAATGGATTGAATGATATGGCTTGGGGCGTGTTGTGGCCATAGGGGATCGAATTGTGTGGCTTGTGTGCGGTGAGAATGAACTTGGTAGCGATGGCGCGAGTCGTGGGTTAGATGTTAGGTCCGCGTGTGATTTGAGTGTAATTGAAATGGCTGGTTGAGTGTGATTGAATTGGCTAGTTGAGCGTGTGACTGGATTGGCTGGTTGAGTGTGACTGATTTGGCTGGATGAGCGTGTGACTGGATTGGCTGGTTGAGTGTATGACTGAATTATTTGGCTGAGCGTGTGATTGAATTGGTGATTGAATTGGTTGGATTGATTGATTTCGAGTGGAAGTGTGTGTGCTGGTGATTGTGATGTGGCGGTGATTTATTCTTGCATTATCATGCTTGAACTAATATGCAGGATTGGCACGTGGTTCAAGGCGAGGTAAGCCTTTCGTGTGAAATTGATTGCATTGTCCGGTAGTCCGCATGTTAGACTGGTCTGCAGGTGCGCATCGGCCTAGGTGAGGTTTAGGTTGTTGCTTATTGAGACTTGTTCGCACGGTTATTACATAACCACTTTCAGATCCGTGACCGTGATCGATTTGGAGAGGCCGCCAGAGTACCACAGGGATTGAAGGATAGATCAAATTACCACTGTATTTTGAGTACCTTTTTGTAGAGAATATAGGCTTGCCAATCACCGCCTCTTTTGAAAATTGTGGTTGATTTTGGAAGCCGGGTTACCATTTTGTATTGATGAATACTTTTTAACGTTATGTGTTTATTAAATTTCGATGTTCTATTCCTTAGTCATGTTTTTATTGTCTGGGTTATTTTATATGCTTCCGCTTGCGTAATTCGTTTGGGTCGGCGACGCATCACGGGACGTCGTGTTTTAAATAATCGACCGTGGTCGGGATGTCGCGGGCTCGGTGGGGTCCGGGCGTGACATTTGCTAACTTGTCATCGGATAGATCAAGATCATGTGTATGAAGTTCAAGCATTGGATGACAGTGAAGCTCAAGAGTTGCTTAGTCAGCATGCTTTTCTAACACAGCAAATATTCAAAATCAGGACAAATCTAGTGAAGAGTGTTTTGTATCATGCTAATGGCCTTCCTTTAGCACTTGAGGTGCTAGGTTCCTTCTTATGTGGTAGAAGAGAACATGAATGGGAAAGTACACTAAAGAAACTTTCTAGAGTTCCTAACAATGAAATCAATGATGTGCTTAAAATAAGTTATGATGGACTAGAGGAAAATGAGAAGGAGATTTTTCTGTACATTGCCTGCTTTTTTAAGGGGAAGAGTTGTGCATATGTAAAGAAAGTTCTCAATAGTTGCGATCTTGAGGCAACAATAGGTTTAGAAATTCTCATTGAGAGGTCCTTGATAAGAAATGGTTCCAGAATAGAAATGCATGACTTGATTCAATTCATGGGTATGGAAATAGTGAACCAAGAATGTCGAGATAATCCCGGGAAACGCAGTAGACTATGGCGGTATAGCGATGCTTTTGATGTTCTATCAAGCAATGAGGTAAGATTGCAAATACCATCAAAATTTTGCTCCTAATCTTTTACTCTCTTTACTAATATGAATAGCCTAAATAGTCTTGAATATACAGGGAGATTGTGTTGTAAAAGCTATAGTGTTGGAGCTACCAAAGTCGACAGAGATGTGTATCAATCCTAATGCTTTTACAAAAATGAGAAGGCTAAGATTGCTCATCTTGCGCAATGTGCATGATTCTTTCCACGGTCCTATGTGTCTTCCTAATGAGCTTAGATAGTTTGAATGGCCTGGATGTGCTCGCAAGATTCCAGAATTTTCCTCTGGTCCAAAGAAATTAGTGGGACTTTATATGAGTGAAGGCAATATCACAAGAGTGGTAAAACAATTTAAGGTGCGCATTTATCTACATAGACCTTTTTATTATCCACTTCATTTGTATGTGCATATGCGTATTATATACACTAGTACACTGAAGGAAGTGGTGTTCCTATGTTTCAGAAACCACTTCTCTATTTTCTTTCAAAAGGATCCTAACTTCTTGGGTTAGAAATATTTTTATGTGCAGCAAAATTGGCATTTGAAAAATTAAGCGAACAACTTTATTAGAAATACTCAATGGAAACATTTTTATAAAATACACAATACAAAGAAGTTTTCTACATATACGTAAAGAGAAAGATATTTCAAGATTTGAAATTTATTTATGAAGGTCATTGCATCATTTAAAAATTCAAATTTTAAAACTGAAATATATGAGAGAGATAAAAATAAATAATCAATTTCATGTATATGCCTGTGGTATAATATCTATAAAATAAGTAATTGAGCATAATTGATGGAAGGAATATAAAAAAAAAAAAGATTGAAATCTTTTAAAGTAGGAGATCATCTTTACCTTATATAATAGTATAGATAAAGTCTACATACTTTCTAAACCTAATATCTCTAACTATCGACATAGATATATTTCAAAATTAGATCAAATCTACTAGTGAAGATATTCAAATTGCAATTTGTTGTCAGTTGTTTGCATAGAAACTTTTTTTTTTTGATAGAAAAATTGTACAGTGATTGAGCAAAGGAGAAACAAAAATATGACGAACCTACCCATTGACAATTGACATGTATATGGAAGTAAAAACACTCAAGGAGTAGATGGTTGAGGGGAAGGCCACGTAGTCATCAAGCGATAGAACCTTACTCAATGCACGTACCTAAATGGTGGGGATTTGTCCAGCATCAATAAGATTAGCTCAGTCAGAGGTTTGAATGCACCTCTCTGTAAAACAAGGCATTGTTAATTGCTTAAATCATTTCTTAAGGAGTAGCACTTCTAAGTGGACATAATAGAGTATTTATTAGGAACTTTGCCAGTAATGTGTGCACAACTAAATGAATATAAGTGATCCAGTGGGAACATACCACTAGTTTCTTGATAGAAAGTCAGAGCCAGATTTGAATTGGATATGTGAAATTTTTATTTTCTTCTGAATGTTTTTCAAAGTTGGCTTCATTGTCTTTGCATGACTTAAAAAAAAGTAAGATCTATTATTTTTTACTCAATTATATTGTGATAGTTAAAGCCAGAACTAGCGGTGTCTTCTTCACTTTACTTTTGTGATTGCCACATGAGATGACACGAGGAATAGTTTTGTCATGTGGCCCACATCCGTCTTCGCCACGTGGCACTCCACCATGCTTTTATGATTGTCACATGGCATGACGCGAGGCATAGTTTTGTCATGCGGCCCATATTTGCATGCTCGCCACGTGACACTTCACTTGAATTTTGTGATTGCCACATGCATGACGCAATGCATAGTTTTATCCCAAATCAATTTTCGTCTACTAATGGAGGGTTGATTTGGATAAGAAGTACCAATTTGGGATCGCTTTTGTTAGAGGAAAATTAATTTGGGGTAACTGTGTAATAGTGGTACCACTTTAGGATTTTTGTGAAACGAAAATAATTTGGAGTAAATTTGCGAATTGATTTGGGATTTTTAAATTCTAATTTTTTTAATAATTGTCTAACACAATCTTACTTGTGAATTTTTTTTATATTGTGTACCTATATGTTATTGAAATCTTACAAATAATATCTAAAATGTAAAATCATAAGAGTTAGAGCTATCGCTGAGGTCTGGATCGCCCATACAATCCTTTCCTTCTGGATGATAGCAAGATTAAAATGGAGTCTGCAAGTGTTGTTACATTAATTGTACCTCTCACTGTGTGACTGAAATAGTCAATGGTGCTCTAACTTATCTCTTGTTCTCCGCTTGCAAATTCTCAACCTGTTAACAGCTATATGCTACCCATATAACAATCATTCACAAATGCACTCGTTGAGTAGCACCTTTCAAGACTTGAGAGCACAATACATTGCTTCTTATCACCATATCATAGCATGCACCCTTATCACTAGTCTGTCTGGTGTTGCCCATGGTCAAACTGTATGGAACTACTTGCAATCAATTATCCAATGATCCTCCTAAGTATGTCATCTTCCAAAGACTTTACATTGATGACAGATCGACATTGGTATCTCAAAGTCCTCATGAACATCTCATTAGATTTGACTTGTTCTCCTCCTGTCATGATCTCATTCTTGCAATCAGTCTTCACGGAACTCACAAAAGATCAGTGCTATTATCACAATTTTTGTCATGCCCCATATCCAACGAAGCATGAACATCCCGTAAGGTCAAAGCGGTCACGACGCCCCCCGGGATTGCGTCCACGAGACCCGAATACCCAAATAGAAGGAAACGCGCCACATGCGGAAACGACGTATATATATATATATATATATATATATATATATATATATATATATATATAATAGATATATATACACCGGACAATTTGAAAGTAACCATGAATAGTAAGAAATAACAAATTACGATCGATTGAACCTTGATATACATTATCCATTTATAAACAAAAAGGTACTTCAAAAGGGCCACAAAGTAAAAAGGGATCGGTGGCCTAGAGGTATCAAACTAACTACCGGGGAGGGGCTACAATCAAAAAGTGTCGGCCCACGCTCCTAAACCGATATCTAACCTATGGCTCCCGATCGGGATTAGAACCCGACGACTACAAGAACTCTCTAATTGATCCTAGTCCTCCTCGAACTCATGATCTCCGACTGCATCTGCAGCTCGGGTCCTACTCCTCGTACTCGCCTATGTCCATGGGCTCAAGGGAATCGGGGTCCACCGCTTTGGAACAGGATCCACTATCTCCGGCTCAAAGGCTATTCCACCAAGTTCCTCGTGCTCTACCTCATCCTCCACAATCTCGTACTCAACCTCAGATTCAGGATTGCCATCCATATCGACATCTACTACATCACCATCTGGACACTGCACATCTAGTTGACTCTCTCCCACAAACGGAACATCGACGGATCTGATGGGACCGAACTCATATCCAAAACGATCCCGAAAACACCAGGCTAAGTACTCGTGAGTCTCAAGGTGAGGTAAGCCTACGTCTACCCATACTAAAGTATAGTGTCTATAGTACTTTTCCCCGTTCCCCACGGGTGCACGGGTAGCGTACGCTCTATATGGTGGGGAATCCCAAAGCGTAACGGTGCATCGTCGAAGTTCATGGCTGGGGATTTGAAAATTCGGTTTAACCACAACCGTGAGAAAAACTCAACAAGTAACAACCCCTAATCCTAAACTAGGCTAATGTGCACCTCTAGAGGGTAAATAAAACATATAAGTCAATGATCCAAAGATAACATTCAATATAAGTTCACCCGGCCCCACAGCCCAATTCAATACTCCGCCCCTACAAAAGTTAGACTATAATATCATTATAAAACATATGCAATTAAATCAACCCGAAGGCCCACGACCTTAAGGCCAACAGCAGTTAGACCAACCCGAAGGCCCACGACCTTAAGGCCACCCCTAAGGCCAACAATTTCGAGACCCGAAGGCCCGACCTGAAAGCCATTTTTAGTAATAAATCGACCCGTAGGGCGCGGCCCGAAGGCCACAATTAAATCACATAAGGTACGTGCATTTTCGCACTCGCAATTCCAGCCATATCAAAATACAAACAATAGAATCACGTAAAATAGGGACCCAAGTTAATCATTAATGCCAATATGTGCCAAGTAAGATTATTCACCATTTGACCAATTCAAGACATGGTCAAGCCGCGCCCAATCCATTCCGGTTTAGTCCATCTAAACACGGCACCTATTGCACATACTTAACGAAGAAATTCAATACAATTAGGGTCTGCCATGACAAATCCATCTCAGCCATTCGTCCCACGAATATGGCATCACCAATAGAATTCAACCAAGCCCTAATTAGCCAAAGAATCACCCAATTTAAGCAATCACTACACTAAACCAATTAATTCCCACCTTAGATAAAATTATACATTTTCGGTTCTGGTATGAACAGTACCAGAATAGCCCTCAATTGGCCACTAAATCACACCTAAAACATTCTATTAGGCTCTAATCATATCCCATAATCATCCAATACTCATTTACCCATAATTAGACAATAATTTAGTCTAATCAAACCCTAATTCACCCACCTAAAGTGCAATTTAAACTAATTTGGGTTTAGGAATTTAATACTACCGCCTAAAATCGACTCGAAGCGACGGGAGGCGGGCGGTCGATTACCGACACACGGTGAGAATCGACCGTGGGCGCTCCGGGGGCAAGCCGGCCGTCCGGTCACGGGCGGCGCCGATGTGGCTCACGGTCACCTTGGCCAAAACAAGGGGAGGTTCTTGGGCGTGAGGGGAGGACAATGGAGAGAGAGAGACGGTGAGGGCAAGGTGGTCGGCGAGGGCGGCGGTGCGGGCGGGCGGCGCGGCTCTGGCGGGGTGGTGACCGACGGTGGCCCCTCACGGTTCCGCCTGAAACAGGCTCCGAGGGGAGGCGATTCAGAGGTGAGGGGGGGCGACGGTGGGAGGGAGGACTTCCGGTGGCGGCGTGTGGTGATTGGCGGTCGGCGACTCCGGGGTGGACGGCGGCTCCGGCGTGAAAATGAAAGGCGAAGGCGGAAGAAATGACAAATAAGGGAAGGACGATCGTGAAGGAGAGTTCGGGGAGAGAGAGAGAGAGAGAGAGAGAGAGAGAGAGAGAGAGAGAGAGAGAGAGAGAGAGAGAGAGAGAAAAAAGCAGTCAAAAGTGGTCAAAATTGGGTGAGTGGAATCCATGTGTCAACAATCCAAGGGTTTGGACAATTTGCCCTTCAATCCAATGGCCTAGGTTCACTCTCCTCCAATAATGCAAGGGTATGATGGTCAAATGCCCCCTAACCAAGGCTGACCAGGTCTGGTTTGGTCCCATTTAACCTTAGTTAAACCCCAAAATTTGACCAAAATTTAGAATAAAATAAAAATGGCCTAAGGGCATTTTTGTAATTTTCCGATCCCGGACCGAAATTTCAATTTTTATCCATACCGGTCCTATATATTCATGGAAGACATAATAAGGTGTCGATTCACGAAATTCACTTTCTAAGCCCTCTTAAATTGCCCTGCGAAGTTCCCGGAATAAAATAATATTATTTTTTAATTTTTGTCGAAATTCCAATTTTTGGCCAAAACCACTCTAAATATGCGTACCACCCCAAAATGACCTTGGCTGAGAAAAATAACCTCAAATGGCCTCCGAATCCGGCCTTGGGGCCCATAGGGGCAAAACCGTAATTTTCTCAATTTACATTGAATTTTCAGTTTTCCCCCGTACTAGTCCCAAACATGAATGGCCACTCTAAAATGACGTCCCTCTTGCAGAATAGTCATATTTACCATTGAAATTTTGATATCGAAGTTTGGGTCCAATATTACGATCTAATTTGCTTGTTTTGCGCTTTTAGGGTCTCTCACTAATGAGCGGTGTTTATTTAGGTGTTACGATATCGACCTAAAATTTTCCGAGTCGTGATGGCCTCAATTTCAAGAGAACGAGAGGAATTATCACTAGCATCGGGGTCGCGATCGTTTGGATTAAAATCGGGGTTCATTTGTCGGTGCGTTTTCGGTTGTCGGAATCACCCGATCCGATCAATGCGTTCTTGATGATATCAACCCGTCATTTCCCCAAGATCTGCCTATATTGACTCAAAATATTCCCTCGACATTCGTCGAAATCGGTTGCTCCATCGCGATTGGGTTCTCGGTCCACATACCTGTTCCTATTTAGCTTTTCCCATTTGGTTAGTATCCCGTAATTGATCGGTCCAAGCGAGACTTACTAAAATCACACAAGAATTAATATACACTTTATTAGTCCCGATGGACGGGTCAAAATTCAGGATGTTACAATTTTTCTGAAAGCATACGTCATTAAGATTAATATTTTCACTTATCATAAAGATAGTAGACCAAGGATAGTTTTGGAATCTTCAAAATACCATAAGGATGTTTTACCAATAGAAACCACTATCAATTGACCTTGGATTCATATATCCAAAAAAATTTTATAATCCAAGATTATCATCTGAAGAAGGAAACACCAAATCAAAGTCCATCCAGGACTTTCTTTTTACGCCTCGTCCAATCTGAATCGATCTACATTCTCTAATTGAGTCGGCTTCAGTATACATGCTCAAACTTGAGACATAATTTAATTACTCTCTACCTTGTCTCGACGTTTGTAGCCAAGTCACACTGCTCATCCATCATAGTAGCTCTCCCAATGCCCCAATGGGCGCTTATTCTCTACAAAGGCTAATTGAGCTCAAGCTTCGCCATCATGTCTACTGGATTCTTCGTTGTTGCAATCTTCTTCATAGCAACCTTGCCCTTTGCCACACATCTCGAATCAAATGATACTTGATGTCAATATACTTCATTCGCTTGTAATAAATTAAATTATAAGCTAGATATTTTGCACCTTGGTTATCACAATGTATAGCAATGTTTTGCTGCTCCAAGCCAAAGTCCGATAGCATAAACCTTAGTCATATTCTCTCATTCGCTATAAAAGTCAATGCCATGTGCTTTGCCTCAATCAAAGACAAGGCAATGTGGTTCTATAAGGATGCCTTCTAACTCACTGCACCACCTATTGATCTAAACACATCTCCGGCTAAGGACCTGCACTTATCCAAGTCACCGGCATAACGTGCAGTCTCTCTACCATTGTTGTCCCTTCAACACATTATACCAATATATATTGTCCCCTTCAAGTATATGAGGATCCATTTCATAGCTTCTGATTGTTTCTTACCAGGACACTTTATGTAACAACTAACAATGCTCACAACTTATGAAATGTCAAGCTTCGTGGCTTACCATGGCATACATAATACTAACTACTTCACTAGAATAAGGAACATGGGACATTTGTTCCCCCTTCTTAGTCTACAAGGAGTTTAAAGTGCTTGGGCTAAAGGTATACTCATAAAATTTCGCTAATTGCATGCCACAATCTTCTCAATATGTTTCATTTGATATAGACACAAAACTGCTGTAGCCCTATCACACAATATCTTCATACCCAATATCTTCTTTGTAGTACCTAAAATCTTTTATCTCAAACTCAGTACTCAACTAGCACTTCAGCATATGAATATCAGACATATCCTTAGCTACTATCAATATGTTGTCAACATATAATAACAAATAAATCAAATACCCACCCTCCAATTTCCTAAAGTTAGCACAAGTATCCAATTGACTTATTGAATAGTCTAACTAGACATGGAAACATTAAAACATTTATACAATTACTTAGGAGATTGTTTTAGCCCATGCAAAACTTTCTTTAAGCAAACATGATTTTCCTTACCGAAATAGCATATCTCTCTAGTTGCCTCACGTAAATCCACTCCATAAAATGGATGTGACATTTCGGATTCTGCCATTGGATTTAATAAGCGTGTAATTAAATCGATTATAATTATAGTAAAATCTCGCTCGGGGCCGATCACTCCCGGTTATTGTTTTAAATTTTGAGATTTTGCTAGAATCGCACTCGATCGAATTTTGGTCGTTATTAGACCCCGAACTTGGCGATCGATTTTCAGGAGTTTTCGGACGAAAATAAATTGAACCATGTCGATATTATTGTGGCCAACATCGAGATTATCGGGAATAGTGGAAAAGTGGGTTTTGGACCGAGTGCAATTTGGATTGGTAGACCTCCCTCGTAATGTGGGTTGGGTTATTTTTATTTTGGCCGTATGCCCTAGAATATTGTTGGGATTTATCGTAGACTGTTAGACCTTTTTCGAATTTACATCGGGGATCGATAGGTCGATTTTTAGTTTGGACCGTGTCCGTTGGTTCGTAACTTGAAGTTTAAAATTTAAACTTTCTCCTCTCTTTTCTCTCTCCTCTCTCCTCCGCGGTTCCCCCTATCTTACGTTCTCCCTCTCTCTCCTTTTCTCTCTCTTTCATTCTCTCTCTCTCTCTCTCTCTCTCTCTCTCTCTCTCTCTCTCTCTCCCTTTCCCTCTGCAGATCCGTCCCCTCCTGCTGCATGCCTACCTGCCTAACCTCTTGCGAGTCTCTCTCTCTTCTTTTCTTCTCTCTCCTCTCTCCCCCCTTCTTCCTCTTCTCATTCGTTTCTTCTTTGCTTCTTCTTACGACTACGGTTTACTTGCCCGGCAGTCTGCCCAGAGCCGAGCTTCGTTAGAAACGCTTGGCGTAAATCTACCCTTGTACGCCCATTTCTTTACATCGCCTCGCTTGCCCAGCGCCTTTCCACGAACTTCTTTCCCTTGCGTCCGGCCCGTCGCCCTGACGGCCATCCTCCCGCCTTGCCTCTCTCCGCTTCCCGGCGTCACTCCTAATGCTGTCGAGCGAACGGCGGCCGCCCGCTCACGCCCATGCGCCACCGCCCGGCCGTCGCCGTCGCGCTGGCTGAGTCCCAGAATTTGTCCAGTGTCCAATCGCCCGTTCCTCCCCCTCACTCTCCCTCTCCCGGTCCCTCTCTCTCTCCCTTGTTTGGCCGAGGAGGGCCTTGGGCCCGGGCCCCCGGCCCCGCCCGGGCTAGCTGCTGTTCGCTTGACCTTCTTTGCTACCGTTCTGTCCAGCCCGGCTTTGCCCCCCGCCGTTCCGCTCTGTTCATTTCCGGCCATCTTTATTCACTTTCCGTGTCTTGTTCATCCGGCCCATTTTAAGCGTAGGACACCGGTGAGTTTGACCCTAAACCCTAATTAGGCTAATTTACATTTCTAGATGGGTTTAGGGGTTAATTAAAATAATTTAGGGTTGAATTATGAGAGTAATTAGGGATTATGATTGTGGCCAATTTGGTGGATTAGTATGATTAATTAATGGAGGATTAGTGGCCCGAGAGGCAATAAATGGGCTGGTTAGTTTGGACTAAATCGGGCCGAGTCCGGGATTGTTCGGATTTAATCGTGGATTATAGTCTTGGCGTCGTATTTGGTCTAGTGGTGGCAGATTTGGATGATATTTTGGAGAGTCGAATAGAATATTTTGAGGATATTTATATGCCGAATTAATCTGTTTGGAGGCTGGCCATATCGGGTTTAATTGGACAAGGCGCGATCAATTCGAGGGTTAATTGTGTAATTATCTGGAGTGTTTAGATTGGCTGATTAATTGGCTGATTTGTACTTGGTTGTGATTAATTCCGTGACATAGTGCCACGTGCCTAGTGTGACTAAGAATAGCGTGGCTTGGCGGGCTTCAGTGCATAAGTTTCATCTTGATCCAATTGGGTGATTTATAGGCATAAATTACGTGTTGAATTTGTGCCATGACTGTATTGGATGATTTGATTTATTGGGCTCTTGATTAATTGAATTGAATGCCAATTCTGCGAAATTTGTGAGTGCCCAAGTGTGGGCCATATGGCCATGGTTGTGTATCATGAGCATTGGCATGGTATGTACATTTATAAGTGTGCCCGAGTGACATGTGCATTGTGATCACTTAAAATGCCCCGATGCGTTTTTACGCGGGGTTCAAATAATAATGAATTGTGTGATCACCTAAGGACCTACGGGTCGTGACCTTGGTCGATACCGTCCCTCATGCACTTTGAAGCAGGGGCGATGCCCGGCACGTCCGGAAGCGACCATCCTCATGCACTTTGAAGCAGGCTCTAGTTCGCAGGAGAAATGATTGTTACGCCTCATGCACTTTGAAGCAGGCTAGAGACCTTTGGGCCCAGATGGGTTGGCCGCGCCTCATGCACTTTGAAGCAAAGCTAGACGATCGGGCCGTGAAAAATTGATACTTCAGTCGTGTTAATAATAAATTGGGCAAAGTGCGGTGTGCGGTGTGGGCGGTGGGCGGGAATTGCACGTGTCAAGTCCATGACATTTGCATACGAACATGCATTGACTAGCATGCGAGAATGTGAGAATCAGTGCATAAGCTTGTGATTGGCATATATGTGATTATGAGTGCCACTTATATCATGATTATTATATATGGATCTGTCTAAACTGCGGGGTCTAGTAAGATTAGATTTAGGCCGAGGGCGGGTCGATTATGTATATTTATGTGTTGTTTAGTACTTGTCGGGAGGTGCACGTTAGCCTAGTTTAGGTTTAGGGAATTACTCGCTGAGATTTATTCTCACGGTTGTTGAAAACCGATTTTTCAGATCCCCGCCTTGAGGATGGCAGTCCGATGCGTTTTGGGAGGAGCCCTGGCTGGTTGTGGTGGCCTTGACCCGCTTTTGATTTTTGGTGTTCGGGTTGTCCTTGGATATTGTATATGATTTCCGGTATTAGTACAAGTGTTGATTTCTGTGGTTACCCTTGGTTATGTGTTCTTATATATACGGGTGGTTTTAATTACTTCCGCATGTGCTTTAAATCTACGTGTTGGGTTTGGGTCGGCGTCACGGGGGCGTCGCACACAAATCGACCTTTCGAGGATGTGGCCTTGTGGGAGTGCAGGCGTGACATCCCGTTTGATTTAATCGAGCAAGGTCAGCTCTATCCAATTAAATCGAAGCACTGGGTAATAAGGAGGCGATGACCTTGGGTAGCCAATAAGGTTGACCTCGTGTGCTAAGTGTACCTCTGTTGTCTATGTCTTGATTGATTGGTTGCATTCTTTCGACAATGTAAAGTGCAGGTGCGGCGGGACTGAGGTGAGTCGTATACCTCTTTGATTGAGGTCTTGTGTTGCTTGTGCTAGATAGCCCTCTTGGTTGCTTGGTTGCTATCGTGATACCTGCCTAGGACCTTAGACCGGTTAGATTGGTTTAAGTCTCTGATCCTTCAGGGGAGTTATAGCAGGTAGTTGAATAGTGAGGCAGTATGAATGACAGTATAAAGGGGTAAGGAAACCCAAGAGCAATCAAGTGAAATAGGCCATGAGGCCCGAGGCCTGAGATTAGAGGTTGTGACTCGGACCCTATAAGAATAAGGAATGTATGGGCAAGCCAGCTCAGGAAGGGAGCGTCGTTATTGCCTAGGTTGTTGAGGTTGTAGCGATTGTTGCTGTGAATGGGAATAATGCCAGTTAGGCCAAGTGCAAGTAATGGTCAATAGACAAGTGCACCGATTGGTGAAATGATTACTCGAGTTGAAATTTCTCAAGTTCAATGGTAAGGGTGACCCCAAGGCTATACCAAGATTGATAGCGGAAATTGAGAAAGTCTTTGAAACATTGGGGTGCATCGAGATTGAGAAAGTGAATTTGGCGGTGTATCAGTTTGAGAATCACGCTAGTTGTAGATGGCCTTCCACCAGGGATATGATATCCCCGATGAGTACAGCCCAGATTTAGGCCATGATTGTTAAGAGTTCCAATGGGAAAATATTCCCCAGAGAGTGCCCAAGAAAAGGGAACTGATGGAGTTTATATGATTTTGCCAAGGGCGGATGATTGTGGAACGATATGAAACGGAGTCCGCTTGGCTAGTTGAGAATCCACAGGACAAGGTACGGAAATTCCAAGACGGACTGGAGTCGGATCTCCGAAACCTAATGATCTCGCTGAACATTAAGAATGATGGGGGAGTGTATGAATGAGTTCAAGTGATAGAGCGAGATCAGTTGGAAAGTACAACTACTCCTGGATAGTGATTTGCTTAAAATAAGGATAACCGCCGCCTCTGGAAGAAGCAAATGACGGGAAAATAGGTGATTTGTCCCACTGACTAGAAAGGATATCAGAAAGCCGAACCGGCAATCAAGTCGTTCTGAGGCTTGCATCGAGAGTGGGAGTCGGAACAACTAGTTATACTAGATGGGATTGAGTCTGTTGTGCTTGAGTCACGTTTGGCGTGACGATTTCTGGAATGATAAAGTGATGGTGTCGTTGAGGTGTCTTAACTATGAGACAGTAATTGATAGTAGAGAAAGGTGTGTCGACTTGGCAGTATTGGTCTTGTACAATTTAGTCATGGAAAATTGATACGGAGTGATTAGTAAGGCAGAAGGCTGTAATGAATTTTGACAATAGGGTAGTCCAGTTTAGTCCGAATGGGCATTTGAGGTTTGGATTTCAGGGAAGTCCAGGAGGAATCTCGATTCATTGGATGCCCTTGCTTGAGGTGATTGGATGTCAAATGAAGTCTGTGAAGGACGCTTGGTGGGCGTGGTTAACCCGACCGTGACGGAACTAAAGCCGGATAACTTTTCGAGGTCTTTCCTTAGAAATTTCGGATTGCCACTAGAACGAGAAGTGAAATCATGGCAGATTGGCCCGGGAGTTGAACTGATTTTTGAGGGCGTTGTATTGAGTGTCCTTATCGAAATTCAAAGGAATTGAAAGTTCAGATGTTAGAACTCAGGGACAAAATTTTATTAGCCCTAGTATACCTCTGGAGGAAGCTCCTGTATTTGGTATGAGGAAAAAGGATAGGACTTTGAGATGGTACGTAAATTACCGGCAGCAGAACCAGATGATAAAAAGGAATGAGTACCCATTACCGAGGATCGATAGCCTGTTCGATAAATTGCAAAAAACTTTGGTGTCCTCTAAGGTTGAATTAGGGACGGATGTCACTGGCAAAGAATTCAGAAGGAGGATGAGCCTAAAATTGTGTTATAGACTGGAAATTTTCCGTTAAGGATATGAAAAAGAGGGTGTAATTACGACTGCTTAACAGACGAGGTATGGGCACTATGTGTTCATAGTAACGCCCATTGGTCTAAGGGATACCTCGCTGCTTCTATGGACCTAATGAACCGAGTGTTCCAAGAATTATGTGATTAGCTCGTAACGGTTTTCGTGGACGACGTATTGGGAGACTCGAGGAGCCTAGAAGCAAGAATCAAGTCTGATTGAGGAGTTGCGAATCTTGAGAGAATAAGCACCCACGCCAAGTATGGCAAGTGCGAATTTTGGCTCAATAGAATAACGCTCCTTGGACTTATAATCTAGGGGAATGGAATTACAGTGAACCCAACTAAGGTCGAGGTGATGACTAAGTGGCCAAGATTGATGCCAATAACGGAGGCTAGCAGTGTCTTAGATTTGGCTGGCGATTATCGACGTTTTGTGGAAGATTCTCGTTGATGGCCGTGCTACGGGCACAACTGATTGGGAAGGAAATCCATTTGAATGGAATGATCACTGTGATTAGAGTTTCCAAGAGCTGAAGCGTAGGCTGATAATGACCCCGGATTGAATGTTTAACCCCGAACCAGACGATTCGAGATCTATAGTGACGCTTCATCAAGAAGACTTGAGTGTGTGTTGATGCAACACGGTAGAATTGTAGCGTATGCTTCGCGCCATTTGAGGTCGTACGAGATGATTTATCTAATACACGACGGAGAATTGATTACGATGACCGGTGTCGCCATGGAATGGCTAGACGAGTAATAGATGTGTTGAGTCGTGAGTCGTTGATGGCGATATGATGGTTAGAGAGTGAGCCTTGTCGGACGGTGCTCGATTCGAGATTTTAAATTTGAAGTGAGCCGAGTGTCAAACTTGTTAGTTGCAATCGAGGATCAAGTTGGAGATCCAGTCAAAAACCAAGGAATGACAATTTATGGGCCAAGAGATTCAAAAGAGTCGTTGAGATGGATGCCGATAAGAGGAAGTTGAACTTGATGTATTCGGGGATAGAAATTTTGGGTTCTAAGAATGATTGTGTATACCCGATGAGGCGAAACTTCGAGGAGGAAAAATTTGAATGGAAATTCATGATAAAGTATAGTATCCACCCGAGTAGCACTAAGGTGTGTCAAGACTTATGGCAATATTACCGTGGAATAGAATAAGGGTAAATATGGCCAAGTATGTAGCTAAGTGCTTGACGTACCAACAAGTGAAGGCACAACATTGTAAGCTTTGGTGGGATCTTTTCAGCCATTGGAAATCCCGAATGGAAATGGGAGCACATTACAAGGGATTTTGTAATGGGACCGCCAAGAAGCCGGAGGGGACACGACTCTATTTTGGGTGATAGTGGATAGGCCCGACTAAGTCGTAGCACTTCTGGCGGTCTGAAAGGACTCGAGCTAGAAAGGTTGGCGGGAGTTATACGTCTGACGGTTTGTTCGTCTTCATGGAGTGCCAATATCGATTACTTGGACCATGATCCTCGGTTTCTTTGCGAATTTTTGGAAAAGTCTGCAATTAGCCATGGGAACTAAGTTACAATTCGATGCCTATCATCCACATCTGGATGACCACTCACGAGGAGGACTCTTTAGACTTTAGAGGTTATCTTTGAGAGCATTCGGCGTTAGATTTTCAAGGCAAGTGGGAAGAGCGAGTTGCATTTGATGGAATTTGCCTACAATAACAGCTTCCAGTAAAAGCATCGAATATGGCCCGTTTGAGGCACTTTATGGCAAAGCATGTAGAACGCCTTTGTGTTGGGATGAAGTAGGAGAAGGAAGTATAACGGGTCCAGAGTTGGTTCAACAATTGGTTGAAACAGTAAAAGATTGTCCGGGAAAGGCCAAGGACGGCTCAGAGCCGTCAGAAAAGTTACGCGGACCGAAGGCGTAGACCGTTGGAGTTTCAAGTTGGCGACCATATATTTCTTAGGATCTCGCCAATGTGAGGACTGTCTCGGTTTGGCAAGAAAGGAAAAGAGTCCGAGATCGTAGGCCCGTTTGAGATTTTGGAAAAGATTGGAATGTTGGCCTATCGCCTAGCCTTGCCCCCAAATTTGTCACGGGTTCTAACGTCTTCCACGTGTCGATATTGAGGAAGTATGAACCGGATTCGACCCCGTGCTGAATCATGAAGTAATAGAGCGTGGGCGACAAGGTGTCGTGCGTGGAAAAACCGGTCTTGAATCGAGGATAGAAAGGAACAAGTGTTGAGAAACAAAGGCGATTCCGTTGGTCAAAGTTATTCGGGCACCACGGGATGGAAGGCGCCACATGGGAAAGCCGAAGTGATGCGACACCAAGACCCCCATTTGTTTGAGTCGGGTTGGATTGTAAATTTTGAAGACGAAATTTTTGTAAGGGGAAGAATTGTGACATTCCGGATTCTGCCATTTTGGGATTTAATAAACGTGTAATTCATCGGTGTAATTATAGTAAAATCTACGCCCGGAACCCATCACTCCCGGTTATTGTTTTAAATTTTGAGATTTCGCTAGAATCGCACTCGATCGAATTTGGTCGTTATTTAGACCCCGAACTTGGCAGTCGATTTTCGGGAGTTTCGGGACGAAATAAATTGGACGGTGTCGATATTATTGTGGCCAGCATCGAGATTATCGGGAATAGTGGAAAAGTGGATTTTTGGACCGGGTACGAATTTGGACTGGTAGACCTCCCTCGTAGTGTGGGTTGGGTTATTTTTTATTTTGGCCGTATGCCCTAGAATATTGTTGGGATTTATCGTGGACTGTTAGACCTTTTTCCGAATTTAAATCGGGACCGATAGGTCGATTTTTAGTTTAGACCGTGTCCGTTGGTTCGCGCTTGAAGTTTAAAATTTAAACTTTCTCCTCTCTTTTCTCTCTCCTCTCTCCACTTGATTCCCCTATGCTTTGTTCTCCCCTCTCTCTCTCTCATTTTTTCTCTCTCTCTCTCCCTTTCCCTCCGCGATCCGTCCCTCCTCTTGCATGCCTACACCCTTCCCCTCTTGACTTGACTGTCTCTCTCTCTTCTCTCTTCTCTCTCCCTCTCTCCCCCGTCTTCCTACTTCTCCTTCGTTTCTTCTTCTTCTTCTTAGGCTAGTTTCTCTTGATCCACCTTGACGAGCTCGTCACCGCTTAGAATTACCCGCGTCGTCGTGCCGCCCGTATTCTTTATGCGCCACTCGACCGCGCGCGCCTGCAGTTCTCGCCGTCAACCGTACGCCCCTGACCGGCCCGTCCTCCCCGCCCACTTTCTCTCCTTCCCCGGTGTCCTCCCACTGGTATTACATCCCGAGCCGAACCCGTGACCGCCCTTTCCGCCGCCAGCGCCACCGCCCGGCCCGTCGCCGTGGCGCTGGCTGGTCGACCTGCCAGTGTCCGGTCGAGCCGTTCCTCCCCTCTCACTCTCCCTCTCCCTCTCCCGGTCCCTCTCTCTCTCTCTCCCTTGTTTGGCCGAGGAGGGCCTTCCGTCGGGCCGCGGTGCCGCCCGGGCTCTTGCTATTCCGGCAATGTTCTTTCTTTTGCCGTTACATCTGGCCGGTCCTTTGCCCGCCCCGTTCCCTCCTATTCATTTAAAGCCATCACTATTCATTTTCCGTAGTCTTGTTCCGGTAGTCTTTGTTCACTTTCCGGCGATCTGTTCATCCGACCCATTTTAAACGTAGGACACCGGTGAGTTTGACCCTAAACCCTAATTAGGCTAATTTACATTTCTAGACGGGTTTAGGGGTTAATTAAGGTAATTTAAGGGTTGAATTGTGAGAGTAATTAGGGATTATGATTGTGGCCAATTTGGTGGATTAGTATGATTAATTAATGGAGGATTAGTGGCCCGAGAGGCGCAATAAATGGGCTGGTCAGTTTGGACTAAATCGGGCCGAGTCCGGGATTGTTCGGATTTAATACGTGGATTATAGTCTTGGCGTCGTGTTTGGTCTAGTGGTAAGCGGATTTGGATGATATTTTGGAGAGTCGAATAGAATATTTTGAGGATATTTATATGCCCGAATTAATCTGTTTGGAGGCTGGCCATATCGGGATTTGATTGGACAAGACGCGATCAATTCGAGGTTAATTGTGTAATTATCTAGAGTGTTTAGATTGGCTGATTAATTGGCTGATTTGTACTTGGTTGTGATTAATTCCGTGACATAGTGCCACGTGCCTAGTGTGACTAAGAATAGCGTGGCTTGGCGGGCTTCGAGTGCATAAGTTTCATCTTGATCCAATTGGGTGATTTATAGGCATAAATTACGTGTTGAATTTGTGCCATGACTGTATTGGATGATTAGATTTATTGGGCTCTTGATTAATTGAATTGAATGCCAATTCGCGAAATTTGTGAGTGCCCAAGTGTGGGCCATATGGCCATGGTTGTGTATCATGAGCATTGGCATGGCATGTACATTTGTAAGTGTGCCCGAGTGACATGTGCATTATGATCACTTAAAATGCCCCGGCGTTTTATGCGGGGGTTCGAGATAATAATGAATTGTGTGATCACCTAAGGACCTACGGGTCGTGACCTTCGGGTCGATACCATCCTCATGCACTTTGAAGCGTGACGATGCCTTGACGTCCGGAAAGCGACCATCCTCATGCACTTTGAAGGTGTGCTCGGTTCGCAAAGAGAATGTAGTGTTGCGCCTCATGCACTTTGAAGCAGGCTAGAGACACGGGCCAGATCGGTTGCTGCGCCTCATGCACTTTGAAGCGTGCTAGACGACCGGCCGTGAAAAATTGATGACTCGAGTCGTGTTAATAATAAATTGGGCAGTGTGCCAGTGTGCGAGTGTGGGCCAGTGGGCCGGGAATTGCACGTGTCAAGTCCATGACATTTGCATACATGAACATGCATTGACTGGCATGCGAGAATGTGAGAATCAGTGCATAAGCATGTGATTGGCATATATGTGATTATGAGTGCCACTTATGTACTGTGATTATTATATATGGATCTGTCTAACCTGCAGGGTCTAGTAAGATTAGATTTAGGCCCGAGGGCCGGAGTCAGTTATGTGTGTATTATGTGTTGTTTAGTACTTGTCAGGAGGTGCACGTTAGCCTAGTTTAGGTTTAGGGAATTACTCATTGAGATTTATTTTCACGGTTGTTGAAAACCGATTTTTCAGATCCCCGCCTTGAGGATGACAGGCACTGGATGCGTTTTGGGAGGAGCCCTGGCTAGTTGTAGTGGCCTTGACCCGCTTTTTGATTTTTGGTATTCGGGTTGTCCTTGGATATTGTATATGATTTCCAGTATTAGTACAAGTGTTGATTTCTGTGGTTACCCTTGGTTATGTGTTCTTATATGTATGGGTGGTTTTAATTACTTCCGCATGTGCTTTAAATCTCTGTGTTGGGTTTGGGTCGGTAACGTCCACCGGGACGCCGCACACAAATCGACCTTTGCGAGGGATGTGGCTACGCCGAGGAGTACGGGCGTGACATGGACTGTGAAGCAAGATTGTTTTCACATCTAGCTGCTCCAACTCGAGATCTTGTGTAGCAATTAAGGCAAGTAATACCTTAATAGAAGTATGACTTACCATATGTGTCACGCCTCCCGAATCCCAACGGGCTCGCGACACACCTTTGACGGTTGTATAGAACGCGACGTCCCAAGATGCGTCGCCGACCCAAAACGAACTACGCAAGCGGAAGTGAAATATGTAACATTCCGGATTTTGACCCATTTTTGGATTTATAAAGCGCGTGATTTGTTAGTGTGCTTATAGTAGAATCTCGCCGGAACCGATCACTCTCGGTTATTATTTTAAACTAGATTTAAAGTAGAATCGCTTTTCGATCAAATTTTTGCCGTTATTTAGACCCCGAACTTGGCGGTCAATTTTCGGGAGTTTCGGATTGAAATAAATTGGACGAGTGTCGACATTAATGGCCAGACGAGGTTGTCGGGGAATAATGAAAAAGTTAGAGTTTTTGGACCAAAAGCGAATTTGGACTAAGTAGACCCCTCGTAAAAATTTAGTATCATTAATTCAGCCTATACCTCTGTGACCATCCCCTCTCTCCTCTTCTCTTTTCTTTTTATTCTTTTTTTCTTTTCTCTCTTTTCTCTTCCTCTCTCCTCTCTTCTCCTTCTTAGTGGGCTTTTTCTTCCCCGATCGCCTCATACTGCTTGCTCCCCATCGGCCTTGACGACCCCGCAGCCCAGCCCCCCTGCGCTACTCGCCATCGCCACCGCGGAAAGCTCGTCGCCGCCTCCGCCCACAGCGCCCGCGGCCGCGCTCGCCCGCCTGTTTGCGCAACCTCAGCGACCGCGGCCATCCCCGCAGCGTCCGCCGCCATCAGCGTCGCCGACCCGCCCCGCCACATCCCTCGTCGTCCGGCCACGGCGCCCGCGTGCCACCCTTAGCTGCCACAACCCCTTTCCTCTTCTTCTTCCTCCCTAAGCCCTCCCTGTTGTTATGAGCTTTGCCGCGTAGCGTCTTGCCCTCGTCCCTACGCGCGCGCCCGCCACAGCATTCGCCGCCGCTCGAATCCGCGTAGGTTGGTTCAGCAACGCACTTGCCAGCCGGCCGGCAGCCCTCCCTTTCTCCCTCCTCTCCCTCTCACGATCTCTCTCTCTCCCTCATGCCCTTACGCATACGCTTAGCAGGAAGAGGCTCATACATCGCGGGCTGTCCACGCCCGCCACCACCACAACTCGCCCGGCCTTGCCCGGCTACCCAACTCTTCTCTCTTTCTCCCTCCGACCCAGCGACCAGCCGCCCCTCCTTTCAGGCTTCGCCATTAGCCGACGCCGCCCGCCATTCTTGTTCGGCGAAGGACCCGTAGATTGCCACCCGGCAGCTACAGCCGTCACGGGTTGACTAGGATTTAGGCGTAGGACACCGGTGAGTTTGACCCTAAACCCTAATTAGGCTAATTTACATTTCTAAACGGGTTTAGGGGTTAATTAGGTTAAATTAGAGGTTAAATTGTGGAAATTGTTAAGGGTTGATGTCGGGCTGATTTAGTGGTGTAGCGCCCATTTTATCGAGGTTTAGTGGCCCGAGAGGTGTTGTTCATTGGCTGGAAATTAGTGGATCGGAACGGCCCGAGTTTGGCTAGGCTCGGTTTTAATGGTGGACTATTGTGTGCGTTTTGCATTTATTCTTATAGTGGCTGTTCTGGGCGATATTTTGGAGAGTCAATTAGAGCATTTTGAGAATAATTATTGGCCTAGAATTTGTGGTATAGTGGCTGGCCACGACGGATTTGACTTAGGCGAGACGCGAATGATTGGGACTTAGTAGTGCAATTGACGAAATTGATGGATAGACCGAGTTAGTGATTGAATGGTCTCTAATTGGGAGTGGTTTGGCAATGTCGTGACATGTCTAATGTGGCTAAGAACAAGAGTGGCTTGACGGGCCTAGGATACGTGAGTTTTGTTGACCGGTTGTGTGAATTTTAGTGTCGCCTTTATTTGGCATTATGGTGACTGATTAAATGTTGTCTTGGGGAGTTCAATGGAACATTTTGAGGTCATTAGATGGCCCGGCGTGATCGATATGGTGGCTACCCACTTTGAACTTAGTTGGACAAAGCGTGATTGAATTGAGGTTTGGAGTGTAAGTGCGGGAATAATGAATTGGCTGAATTAGTGGCTGAATTGTCTCTAAATGCGAAGTGATTTGTAGTGTCGTGGCACATGTCCAATGACTTGAGGAAGGGAGTAACTTGATGGATCTCGATCTCTGTGGATTCGTGATGGACTAGTTGTGTGATCTATGCTTGTGAATTGTGTACCGTGCATGAGTGCTTGAATTGATTTCATGGTCGTGCTTATATATGTTGGTTGGGCATGTTGAAATGTAGATTGGGCATAATGTACTATAATTGATTGA
>JAMXDD010000003.1:23648206-23649235 GCA_024733475.1 Syzygium grande | reverse complement strand
ACCCTAAACCCTAAACCCTAAACCCTAAACCCTAAACCCTAAACCCTAAACCCTAAACCCTAAACCCTAAACCCTAAACCCTAAACCCTAAACCCTAAACCCTAAACCCTAAACCCTAAACCCTAAACCCTAAACCCTAAACCCTAAACCCTAAACCCTAAACCCTAAACCCTAAACCCTAAACCCTAAACCCTAAACCCTAAACCCTAAACCCTAAACCCTAAACCCTAAACCCTAAACCCTAAACCCTAAACCCTAAACCCTAAACCCTAAACCCTAAACCCTAAACCCTAAACCCTAAACCCTAAACCCTAAACCCTAAACCCTAAACCCTAAACCCCTAAACCCTAAACCCTAAACCCTAAACCCTAAACCCTAAACCCTAAACCCTAAACCCTAAACCCTAAACCCTAAACCCTAAACCCTAAACCCTAAACCCTAAACCCTAAACCCTAAACCCTAAACCCTAAACCCTAAACCCTAAACCCTAAACCCTAAACCCTAAACCCTAAACCCTAAACCCTAAACCCTAAACCCTAAACCCTAAAACCCTAAACCCTAAACCCTAAACCCTAAACCCTAAACCCTAAACCCTAAACCCTAAACCCTAAACCCTAAACCCTAAACCCTAAACCCTAAACCCTAAACCCTAAACCCTAAACCCTAAACCCTAAACCCTAAACCCTAAACCCTAAACCCTAAACCCTAAACCCTAAACCCTAAACCCTAAACCCTAAACCCTAAACCCTAAACCCTAAACCCTAAACCCTAAACCCTAAAACCCTAAACCCTAAACCCTAAACCCTAAACCCTAAACCCTAAACCCTAAACCCTAAACCCTAAACCCTAAACCCTAAACCCTAAACCCTAAACCCTAAACCCTAAACCCCCTAAACCCTAAACCCTAAACCCTAAACCCTAAACCCTAAACCCTAAACCCTAAACCCTAAACCCTAAACCCTAAACCCTAAACCCCCTAAACCCTAAACCCTAAACCCTAAACCCTAAACCCTAAACCCTAAACCCTAA